>OX381706.1:2090970-2242970 GCA_947462335.1 Harmothoe impar
AAACCAGCTTTGAGTCTAGTTTGATACCAAACATGCCAATATTGGTGTTGGCTAGCCCAGGGCAGGGGCGGGGGGGGGGGCACGCCGCGGCTCCGACTGGTGTCAAACGCATGCGTGACTTTATCCACTTGTCATAGAAGGAATCCCCTTAGTTGGGAGATCCCTTTAATATGATATGAGTTGACTAAGTCTTGTGGTCTTGTAGTATAGTTGGTATTTATTACAAGTTGACAGCAACAGTACAGTAAGTACAATGTAGGTTCCACTCAGTTACACCTATCCACACAATAATATAGGTCTTGGTAAATATACCTAATAACCCTGAGGTTAGTACTGGACTAGAGCCAAGGGGGTCCTACACCATGTCTGATAGTTGGGCCTAGTAGGGCATAGCCTATAGCCTTGTTCTCAGTCAGTGGAGAGGTCCTTGCTCTGTGGTGTCCAAGTGTAGAGTGAGGATGGAGATACCCAGTGCTGGGACCTGACCCTTTTTAAGGGGGCCAGGCCACCAGCATGGCATCTTGAGTGTTAGTGTCAGTTGACAGTGGTTGGAGGGTTGTAACAGTCAGAGAGACAGTCACACAATACCCCTCCATAGTTTGTCTACCCCTGTTAGTGTACATCAAAGGGGTGACCCTTATGCTGGTCTGTGGGAAACAATGTGCGGGATGAGCGTCGCCTGGCGGCGGCGGGAGTGCCGACTGGAGCGCCGCCTATGCGGGCCGGCGCGCGCCTGCGTGTGCCGGCGGCGGGAGTAGCGTCTCCCGCCGTCGGCTTGAACACGCGGGCGCCCGCAGCGCCGGGCTCGCCGGGCTCGCCGGTCATACCTGACAGGTGCCTCCCCCTCGGGAAAAAGGACAACTCTCCGTCAGTTGTCATTCCATCTAAAAATTTGGGGTGAATTTTGGAATTTTATCCACAATTTTTGGTGGCAAATAGAATTTACCTTTTGTTTTTGATTTTTTTTTTTTGTAGTGAAGTACACTTTTTTTTTTGTAATATAGATGATGTGAGAGTATGTAAATACCAAAGGTCTGGGGAGAATTTTGGTTTTTGTGCTTGGCTAGTCATCTACATTATATACAGTGTAACTTAACTATAAGGTATGTAAACCTTCTTTGTACCAATTTGGTACTTTCTTAATCACATATTGTACAGTGTAGTAATACATTGTGTCTTTATCTGACACTTTTCAAATCATTGTTTGAATTATATACACAGCATGGTACATCTTTGTCTTAATTCTAAAACATGATGAAAAATGTGTTATCAAGTAATAGGCTGTCTTTGGTGAAATAGGTGCTTTGTGGAACTGAGTGGATTTTGATATATCAATGTTCACATGTGAATACAAATATACAGAGTATAATGCGAATTATGCAAAATCTTATGATAATCTTTTACAAACTTTTTTGTTTGATACCAAAAAAACCAAGGCCACTTTTATATAAAAGTAGGCCAACCGGCTTGAAGTTTGTTTTCTTATTTCTAGATAGCGCTTATCTATGGATTTGCGTGATATAGCAATCAGTAATGTACATTTTATGCATAGTTATGTGCTTGTCCGGTGGCGGATAAGTGTTCATAATTGTGTCATCTGACATTTTGCATTACTTAAGTTTGTAAGTTTGTATGTACAAATACAGTCCTTTTTATGCAGATATTTTGTCCTTATCCGGTGGAGGGTAAGTGTTCATAATGTCATAAAAAAAATGACTCGGTATCTTGTTTCTGCAATGATAGTTGAATCTTACAAGATTCTTGGTGTTGGCAATTTGCAACTTGTGGATCTACACTTTGATCAGAAATGTCTTTGCAGTGGGCCGCTGCTGTGAGATTTAAGTCTTTTGTGTAGTATCCTAGGGTTAGTCAGCGGACTATCTCCCTTTTTGCTTCATGTTTTTCTGTAAATAGTCTTACATAATACAAAGGTATACAGTGTAAAATACAGTGCAAATACAGTGTTATATACAAACATGTTTGATTAGCAATTTAGATTGTAATAATACAACTTCATACATATAAATGCATGTTTGAGCAAGTTTGACATGGTTAAGAGTACGCAATTGTTTTTGTAAAACTTCAATTTTTCAAAAATTGGCTGTTTCATTTTGGGATACCTTAAAATTGATTTCCTGATACTACTGACACACACTGAGACCTTGCTTTGACCTTGGGATTGTGAGAGTTTGAAAATTTTGCACCTTGAGCAGATTTTTGAGTGGCACCTTGAGGCTATTGTGTCATGCGGCGCAAGATGCGTCGTGTGCCGCGGTGACACCGGTGGTTGACACCTTTTGGTGAGCAGATCATGTGCCTTCTCATGGACTTGTCACCTGAAGTGAGGGGATCACTTCAGAGGGTGAACAGTGTCATTTGGGGGTGGGGAGGGGTTATAAAGGCTGTGTAGACCACAGTAGGATCACTTATTCCTTGAGTACCCTTGAGATAACACAGTATGGCGCATATGGCAATTTTGGAGGACGAGTTGGAGGCTGTACCTGAGGTACTTGCATATCTCCCTGAGGCCTGGCTGCAGGGTGACATGCAGGCCTTGGACCTGTGGTTAGGTGATCAAAACACCTTGGAGGGGCTGACTCCTGGTACTCCTTTTAGGAGTATTTTGAGTCGGTATGACTCAGTAAGGACGCGGTGGTTGCATAAAGTCCGGCACGACATTGCCAGTTTTGGTGATGTTTTGGTGTGCCGTCATCACGGCTGGTACTTCCTTGGTGCTGGCGGGATTTCCATGCGCAGGGCGGCATCTCTGGAGCTGTTGGCTCAGGCCCTACGTGATCTGGATGGATATGACCCGCGACTGCTTTTCACCAGAAATGATGGGGTCATCTGGGACTTCCTATTGGCTGTCGGCCTATGTGCTTACACGGTGACAGGTGATGCTGCAGACAGCGCTGAGCATGCTTTGTCTACTTTGGAGGCACGTTTTGTCCAGTGGAGGGAGGAGAACGAGTGGCTCTTCAGTGAAGATACGTGGATTGGATCTCCTGCCGCTGCCGAGTTGGCCGAGTCCTGGGAGGCCTTGGGATGGGGGGACTATAACAACTAGTGGGTGGCATCTATAAATGTCAATATAAACGGTCCTTTTCAGGGCCAACCAACTTTTCACAAAAGTTTTGGTCAATCTCACTCCTGTATAATTGTGTTTATTCTTCCCCATGTACTTTCTCACTAGTTACAGCTGTAGGTGGTTGGGTGAGTATGGTGAGTACATTTTTGAATGTATTGGTGCTCTCTCTTTGGTCGTCAATTATGATGTTTTCCAGCTTTGACTCATGGGTATCCATGGTAACGGGCTGGGGTGAAATGTCATTTTGTAGTAACATGGCAAAATCTAGATTGGGTTCCCTGAGCGCTGGTATTATGCTGAACCTGGCACGCCATGGTAGATTGATAGTTTCTGGCAGTAAATATGCGGTCTCTCCTTTCTTTGTAGTAATTACTACTGGTCCATTCCATTCAAATACTAGTCTTGGGAGAGGGTACATTTTGATAATCATATCTCTGTATGTTGGGGCTGAAGCTTTTATAATTGTGTCAAACTCATGTGGCACTGGACGCAAGGGGAAGGAGAAGTTGGTGTCTCCTTTGTAGACTTTTAGTACTACTGTGGGATTTGTCCTCTTAGTGACTTTTCCCTTTCCACAGTGCTTGGTTGCCATACTCTTTAGATATTTGGTCAGCCTGTAGGCTGAGTAAATGGTGAGTGTGAATAGTATGGCTATGATAAGGGTATGGGTCTCATGGATAGTTAGAATAGGGGTGGGGCCCTGTTCTATTTGTGCCGTGGTGGTGTCCTTCTTGTATAGGGTTTCGAAGACTTTCTCCATAGGCTTCTCTGTGACAAATCTATATGCTTTTGCAGTTGGCATATAAGCTAGTAGTGTGGATCCTCTGTGCATTTTGAATAGGGTGTAGGTGGCCAAAATTGTAGCTATAACCGAAAGTATCATTGGTATGATAGATGCTGCTGGATGCCGTGCAAATTTGTATAGATAGGACTCTATTAGTCTATTTTCCAGTGGCTTGGCCAGGCTGGAGGCATCATCTAGCAGGGTTTTTGCGAATGGGTTTAGGTCTAGTAATGTTGATTCATCAATATTACTTGATTTTCTTAACATATCCAGTGTCCTGGATAGGTTGACCTTTGGAAAAGGTGGCAGATTTGCCTTGGAGTCTGGTCCAATTTCTTTGATTTCATTTAGAGCCGCGAGAAAAGGTAGGTTTATAGTCTCCAAAGCATAGTGAAATGAAATTGTAGTGTTGCATGGCAACCTAGAATTTGGTAGTGAATAGTGATCTATATTCACTGTACATAGGCATGGTACACCTATGATTGAGTGTGATGGTGCTTTGTGAGTAGTAGCTGGTTTCCCATGACACGTAACTGTGTAGGTGGGAGAATTTGTGGTCACTAGATATTCATCTTGTGAAATGGCTACAGCGTGTGAGATAGGTCTCTTCAAGGGTGAGATAGTAAATTGGCACATTTCCTTGACTTGCTGAGCTTGGTTCAAATAAATTGCTACTGTGCATGTAGGTACATGTCTATGGATTCTCGGGCTAGTTTTGGTACAAATTTTGATCTTAGTTCCTGGACAGGTTAGCATATCTGCATTTGTTAGTTCAATAAATAGTGAACCATCTTCAGAGATAGCCAAAAATTTGACATCAGTAATTAATTGGGTTACTCCCTTTGTAGGTGTCTCCTTGGTGTTGATTGGTACTGGTGTAGTTACCAGTTGAAATACTCTGAAGGTGGAGACAGTGGATGCTACAATGATATCCAGGTGGATGTATATGTGCCGTTCCGAATAGGTGTAGGATATCATTCTTTGGGAATAATAGTAGTCAAGGTCAGTTATGGCGACCTTTGATCCTGGTGAGTGTATTCTGAGTGTCATGTCCAGATCATTCAGATGCTCCGTTAGTTCAGCTGGTGGTACTATGTCAGCAGTCATAATGCCTGCTGATAGCATCCTGAGTGCTGATGTGGTGCGCTGCAATGCTTGCAGATAGTTCATTCTTGCTACAATAATGGTGAGTGCATCAGTTAAAATTTGGATCTTCCTTCTTTGTGTGTGCTCGTGATTTGCATAAGTGTTCAGAGATGTGGTCATATTTTGAGCCCATAAATTCATATTTTGGCCTAGAGTGTTCATGGTTTGGTCTAGCATACTTTTATCCTTAACATACGCCTTGACAAATTTGTCTTGGCGTTGGGTGACCTTATCAATTAATATAGCTGCTTCTTTGTCTTGCTTGGAAAAAGCTTCTAGAATGCCGTCTATGTTCTTTATCTGGTCCATGACCTCTTTGACGTCATCTAGTGTGGCAAGACCTATTGCTCCTCTGAAGAGTGGGGCTAGGAACCCAAGTGGTGCTCTTCTGTACCTTCCTTGACTGTTAATTGGATTTGATAGGAACAAATGGATGGATGCTAAGGTAGAGTTAATTTCCTTGTCTGTTATGTCTATTAACAGATCTAGTTCCCTTGCCTGCTGTAATATCTGACTGGTAGAACTGTCGTCATGCAAGGTAGGAAATGTTAGTGCCATAACCTGGTCCAGTATTTTGGTTTCGGTCTCTGGTGGAGCAGGTATATGGTATGGTATTGCCAATATCATGGTTGTGGTATCGTGCCCATTGACCAATGGTTCAGGTAATGGCTCATATATGGCTCCAACGTTCTGTCTAACGGTGGGCACATATGTGATGGCTTGAGAAGTGGCCATCATCACTAGTAGTAGGATTGGCTTTAGCATGCCTGAAATATAAAATATATTCTATGTCTTAGTAAGACTTCTACTAGTGTTTTTGCAATATACTTAGGTTTAAATTGGTTTGCTGATTTTGTGAGCTATCCTTTTTGCTTATGTGAAGTATCCACTTGGCACTGCCTCTGTGTACATAGTTTTGAGAGCAGAAATCCTGGTTGGTCCCAATAGTAATATAATAATCAATGTAGTGTTTGAACTGTACCTTTTTCCATGATCAAGCTAGTGTTGGCTTAATGTCCAATCTGTGCTAGAGTCCTTTCCCAAGATTGTAGTAACTGGGTATGATATTGTAGAGTGGGTGTGGTCTGCTTTCTGACAGAGTCCCTCCTGCTATAGGAGAACTGGTATGGCTAGGACCAGCTGGTGTGTACCTGACTGCTGCAGGAGTAGAACTGGTGAGTTGGCTATGGAGTCAGGGCCTCTTATGTAGCCCACCCTACCCTCATCCATTGAGGGCCTGGCTTTGTTTCCCTGGTGGCTGTTAACTGCCATCAGTGTTAGCTTGTCTGACTGGGGTAATTATGTCTGGGGTAATTAGTGTGGACTACCTGCATCTGTGGGGGTTTGAATGCCCTGGCAGGTGTGTGGGTCCTTTGAAGGGTAAGGGTGTGTCTAGACAGTAGTCTCTTGGCATAGCACGCTCTGTTTCATGTACTTTACAGGATTTAGGTTCAAACATTTCCATTGTTGCATTCTTTCAAGGATGCTAGCCTTTGATGCAATAGTATGATAATTGTGGTTTCTTCAAGCTTGGGTTGCTAATCCCTTTAGGTAGTCTCTTTGGCTTTTTGTGTGTAGCCTTTTGGGTTTCAGACTTCAACCCTGTAGTAATCTGTCCTTTGATTCTACTTTGTGTGCACATTGTTTTGTAACCTATATAGTGTATATTGTCTTTTCTGTCCTTTGTGTGGGTTCATATCCTATGCTGATATGAAAATTCCTACTTATCATTCTTGATTTGGACAGTTGTTGGAAATTTAATTTCCTTCATATAGAGCGTATATACTTATTTGACTATTATTCATAGTCTGTGGGTATAGATATTCCATATGATCATGTCAATATATAAAAGTAATTTACTTAGATATTCTCCCTTGCCTGGAGTTTCTTTTCACCTTGTGGTGGGCTGGTCTGGGTACTATTTGGTTTAGACCAACTGACTCTTTGGTGAGTGTGATTTGGGATTTATCCCTTGTTATCCTGTGGATAAACTTTGAGGTGTGGGGAATGAGTCTGTGTGCAAACTCATTTTTCCTCAGTGTGGTGACCTTTTTGAGCCTATCAATATGTACTGGTCTGGGGACTAGTAGGTTATTTGATAGGTTCTTCAACCTTGCGCTGGTTGGAGTTGGTCTTTCTGCAACAACATATGGTCCCATGAATAGGGGTTGAAGCTTCTTTGAATCTGTGGTCAACAGAATTCTGGGAATGTTGATATATACAATATCTAGTGGAAGTATAGCTTGTGGTGTAAGCTTTTTGTCATATCTCGACTTCCTTCCTTGTTGTAGCTTTTTGACTCTGTCTATTGCCTTTCTTCTAGACTCATCTTGAGACAGTATCATTCCAGATACATGCTCTGCTACTGTTTTGATTTCTTCCTCTATGTTTAGGGCAGTTTCTACAATGGTTTGAGGGTTTCTGCCATGAAGTAGGAAGAATGGTGTGTAACCTGTTGTCTGGGACTCTGTGTTGTTCAATGCAAATGTAATTGATTCTATATACAGGTCCCATGTTTTCTGATTCTGAGAACAGAAAGTCCTTAATGCTGTTCCTATACTGGCATTGAATCTTTCCACTAATCCATTTGATTGTGGTCTATATGGACTTGACAGGTCGTGTCTTATCTTCTGGGTGTTCATCAGTTTCTTAAAATTGCTGCCTGTGTAGCAGGTGCCATTGTCAGTTTGAACTGAAGTTGGTACACCTTGCTGACATATGACGTTCTTGTAGAACTCATGTTGTGTGGTTTCTGCTGTGAGATCCTTTGTGGCATATGCTATGACATATCTAGTTGAATAATCTATGCAAACTTGTATGTGTTTGTTTTTCCTGGCTGTTTCTGGGAGTGGTCCCACAGCATCTAAGTTAAGGTGCTTCATGGGAGTTGGCATATAGTCCCTTACAGTCATTGGTGTTTTGTGGGTGTGCACTGCCCTTTTTGCTTTTAGGCAAGTGTCACATGTTGACACATACTGATTGACATCAGCCATCATAGATTTCCAATATACCCTAGGTATGAGAGAAGACATCATTTTTGAAGTACCTACATGGCCTGCCATTGGTGAGTCATGGAAGTGTTGCAGTATGTTTTCAACCCAAGTTTTTGGGACTACAACTTGTAGTGGTACTGTGTCTGTTTTTCTCCATGATGTAGGGGGTATGTGTACTAGAATGTTGTCTAGGAGTAGGTAATGCTGAGCATTATTCCTAATCCTTGTTGCTTCAGTGCTTTTTACAGGTAGGTCACCTTTCTCTAGGTAGTCTATAATGGGTATTAGTCCAGTGTCCTTCCTTTGTTCTTCTTTCAACAGTGTGGAGTTGATTGAACTGTCTGGGATTTGGTCTAACATCTGGTCTAATTCCATTATATGCTGTGCCAGCCTTTCTTTGTCTTTCTCTGCCTGGATTGTTTCAGGAGATTTTGGTGCAGGTCTGGTCTTTGTCTGTTTCTTTGGTTGTTCAACTGCTATGTCTGTGTTGACTGTCTGCTCCTTTGAACTGGCTGCTCCTCTGTTTGTGCTGGTGGAGGCGGCCTTTGTTCTTTTGGGATGGGGGTCAGATTTGCTTTTGTGAGCCTTCTGTGCAGTACCTGCTCTGTCTGAGTGCTTCTGCAAATTGGCTGTGGGTGTGCTGGGTGTTGAAATGGGGGATTTAGTAGGGAAAGAGGATTTGGTTGACACTTTGTTCTTTTTGGCTTTTAGGCCTAATTGCTGAGGGTGGTCATTAGACCTTGTATCCTCTGCAACCGACCGTTTTGCTTTTGAACGTGTGGTGACAACACAAATGTCTCTGTCCTGTTCTTCCTCCATATCCAGCTGTTCTTTTGCAAATCTGACTACCTTGGTGATTGAAGCAATTTTATGCAGTTTTTCTTCCAACTGATTTTCTGATGCACTGTGTGGTGGTTCACGAGGTGTGGTTTTCACCATCTGTGCAATCCTGTTGGTTTCAACCGGGGTAAAACAGTTTTCTGGATACTCTTCACAGTATTCCCTTTCACAATGACAGAACACATAATGGGTGGTCTCTTTTAAGATACCTCTGATCACTGGTTTTGGTCTGTCAATTGCTTTTGGTGGGTCATCTCTGTTGAATGGTATCTTGGTTTGGATTTTAGAGAATTTGGTTCTGGTGGCTGCCCTTTTCCTTCTTGGAGGTGGTGGGGGGTTGGTCATTGGTGGTGCATCTGGATATTCTCTTCTTGACATCACATCTGGAGGAATGTTGTCATCTCCTTTTACGTGTTGTATTGTGAATGCAAATTGTTGGATATCCAGTGCCCATCTGGCCCACCTGTGGGTCAAACCTGTGTTTGTGAGGAGTGGTATTAGAGCTGCATGATCTGTGTACAACTGAAAGTGTCTACTTTCTAAGTAGTGCCTAAAATGTAGTATCCCATATACTACACCTAGTAGCTCTCTTTCTGTTGTGTTGTAGTTTCTTTCATGCTTTGATAGTGTTCTACCTGCGAAGGCTACTGGTCTCAGTACTCCTTCACTACTGCGTTGTGATAGAACAGCTCCTAGGCTCACATTTGAAGCATCTGTTGCTAGACTGAATTCTTTGTCATAGTCTGGGTATCTCAATAGTGCATGGGTACAGAGTGCATGTTTCAATGTTTTGAAAGCATTGTCTGCATCCTCATTCCATTTGAAAACCTTTAGGTTTGTTTGTAGGTCGTACAGTGGCCTAGCAATATTGGCATAGTCTTTGATGAACTTTTTGAAGTATTGGCATAGTCCTGTGAATGATCTGACTTGTTTCACGGATTTTGGGGTGGGAAAAGTTTTGACACTTTCCACCTTTTCTGGGGATGGTTGTAAACCATCTGGTGTGACACGCATTCCTAGAAAATCTATCCTATCTGTGAAGTATTCACATTTTGATTTCTTTAGCTTGAGTTTCCCAATTCTCAGGCTTTTGAAGACATCTTCAAGGTCTGAAAAATGTCGTTCTACATCTGGTGATAGGACTAGAATGTCGTCTAGGTATGGTAGGGCACATTTGTATTTCAGTTTGTTGAGAATTAGAGTTACTAGATGGCAAAATCCTGCCGGCGCGGTAGCCAAACCCATCGGCATCTTTTGATAGACATACTTTTTGTCATTTGCTATGAAAGCAGTTTTGTGTTGATCCTCCCTTCTTATGGGAATTTGGAAAAACCCTTGTTGCGCATCTAGTTTACTGAAAACAGTAGGTTTGAGTGACCCTATCATGTCTAGTGTGTCGTCTGCACGTGGCGTTGATAAAGCTTGGTTTATCATATTAGCATTGACGTGGCGTAGGTCTGTGACTAGACGTTGGCCTCCAGATGCTTTCTGTACTAAAAATGATCTGGATGCCCAGGGTCCCTCTGCACATTCTCTGAGGATGCCCTGTCTGACTAGGTCTTCACAGACTTCTCCCATCTTAGCTTGCTTCTCAGGCGTCTGCCTGTATGGTAGGTAGTGACATGGTACTGCATCTGGTTTGATGTGTATTGAATGTGTATATAGGTGGGTTGTACCTATGTCATTGTCTTTTCCTACAAATACATCTTGATACTTGTGGAGTAACTTTTGGAGTCTCTCTTGTCCAATATCTGTTAGTACACATTTGGGTGGCACATTTTCCATTATGTCTGGCATAATGTCATGAGCCTCACTGTGAATTGTGGCCAATTCATCATCAGTGTCATCTCCACGGTTTGTATCTGGATCTGCATATACTGAGGCACAGTCTGACTCTGTGTCACTACAATTCTCTTCAGTGTCTAGCACTTGTAGTGTGGGTTCCTCAGTAGGGATGTCAGTATCTGGTTGATGTAGTTCAGAGGGATCTACCTCTGTGAATAGGGCTATTATATCACCCTTCCTCACCTTGTATGGTCGGTGGCTTGTATTGAGCAGTATGATTGGGTGCCTGTTCATTTCTGAGGGTGTTACTACTCCCTTTTGAACTAGGTATGGAACTCTGTTGTTCCTCTGCAAATTGTCTAATGTGCCTACACATCCTTCTAAACATTTGAGGGATGTGACTTGTCCTAGAACTGCTAGTTCTGTGAAAGGAAGGATTGTAGCCTCCCTAACAGCTCGGACTGGCTTGACTTGTAGCTCTGGGTCTACATTGAATTCGATCTGTGATCGTGTTGCTTTTAAGAAATCTGTGCCTAGGACAACTGGCTTTGTGAGATTTGGAATAATTGAGAATGGGAATTCGAATCTGGTACCATGAATTTTGAATTTCAATACTGCTGCTTGTCTTACATGGCCTATGGATCCGTCTGCTAAGTGTACATTGAACTTTCTCTTTTTGATTTCTACATCTCGAGATTTCTGAATTTCCCTAAGAAAAGTATCCCTGACACAGGTGATAGTGGCACCGGTGTCAACTAAACAAGGTATTTCAGTGTGTTCATAGAATCTTGCATTTAAACAGCCATTTTTAAGAAGTTCAACAGAAATTTTGGTACTCTCACCCATTTCCTTTTGCGATGCATCTTGTTGAGGTGTGATGTGAATCACTGATGGTCGGCTTGATTTCCCAGTGTGCATCTGGGGGATTGTCTCTGCTATACTAGCAATTGTCTTTGGTTGTCCTAGGGATTGTTGATCTTGGATCTTGATGGGGGGTTGGAGAGGCTCACAACGCACTGGCCCAGCGGCGCTGTGGGTCTCTAGTTTCCCGAGTTTGAAGATCCTAGTAGCTGCTTGATCTGTTGAAGCACGTCAGGCTGGATAGCTTGAGGTGGCTGTTGGGGCTGCTGTTGGGGGTTGTAGCCTTGTGTGTTGGATCTGTAGCCATTGTAGCTGTCTCGACCTCTGCTGTTGTCACGACTGCGGTTGTAGTCATGCTGTCTGTCACGACTATTGCTGTAGTCACGACGGTTTTGATCCCGACCTCTGTTGTAGTCACGATCTCTGCTCTGGTCACGACGGTGGTAATCACGGTCTCTGCTGTTATCACGGCGATTGTAGTCGCGATTTCTGCTACTATCACGGTGTCTGCTGTTGTCACGACTTCTGCTGTTATCTCTACGGCTGGTGTCCTGACTGTTGCTTTGGTGATCTCGGCTGTTATTTTGGCTGTATCCACCTCTGCCTCGTTGTCCTCCTCTGTTGCTATTTCTGAAGTTTGGGTCAAAGTTTTTGCCTCGGTAGCCTCCTCTGTTATTTCCAGAGTTCCTTTGTTGGCTGTTGTTGGGTTTACCTTGATCCTTCAGTGCCCTTTGTTCTTGCCTCCTCACATGTTCATTTGACATGAGGTTTAGGCTTTGGTCTTCATCCTCTGATGAGTGATCCATTTGAACTGTCTTTGGGTCTGATTTGGCTTTCTTTGAGGGGTTTCCATTTTTCTGTGACTTTGTTTGCTTCACAATCATAGAGTTTACATGTGTCACAGACTTCAGTTGTGCCTGCATGGATTCTATTGTTTCCTGTAGCTCCGAGCCTAATTCTGCTTTTATCTCATCTTTAATGTTACCAGTGGAGACTGTTTGTTGGTTCTCATACTCCTCTGCAACTTCAAGTATTTTATCCCATGTAGTTGCTTCCCTGTGGATGACTACTGCACTGATGTCGTCCCTTAGACCATGTAGCAGGGCTTCCCTTGTTCTCTCCTCGGACTTGTTGTGAGCTGTGGCCATCTTTTGTAAGGCCATGGCATAGTCTGATACAGATTCTTTTGGATTTTGCTTCCTCAATGCCTTAGCATCAAATCTGTCGTCCTCTTTCTTGAAGTATTTCAGGAAAGCTGCCTTCATTTCTTCATAGTCTGCTGTTGGATGGGCTGTCCTATAGGCTTTGTACCAAATTTTTGCCTTACCATCTAGGTAGTTTGAGAAATACTTGATTCTGTTACTGGGATGGTACCCATATCTGGAATCAAAGTATTGTTCATAGTCTGTGCAGTGCCTCCTGGCGGATTGTGTGAGAGAGGACTGTGAAAATTTTTCTGGCTGTAGAATATCACAGTACTTTTCCTCTTTGTCTCGTTTTAGCTGGTCCCTTAACCCACTGAAAGATGCCTCCCTTGCAACTCTTTCCTCTTTCAAGGCATCTAGGAGTGCTGAGGAGGTGTCAGTGTTAGTCAGGTTCACTCCTTGGGTATTGGGTGCACCTGACTTGAGTGAGGCTAGGGCCTCAGCTAGCTGGTTTTTCATTGTCACTTGTAGATGAGCTTGCATATCAAGTAGTGCTTGAGCGGCTTCAGCTTTTTGGGTCTCCATAGAGTTCTTCAGTGCCTGGTTGGCTTGTCTGAGTAATATTAATTCCTTCTCTTGTTCCTCTTTGGCCTTCCTTAAGGCTCGGCTGGTGCTTTCCTCATGTGTGGTGTGTAGGGCTGTTAGTTCAGGCCTAAGTGTCTTATCCACATGAGTTTCTACATTCTGGGCTATGAGTAGAAGTGCCTCAGCCTCCTCTTTGGCTGCCTGGCCTGGGGGTACTGTCTCATCGTCACTCATACCTGATCCTGGGGTATGCTGACCGTTTGAGAACAAGTCACTCTGTGTGTCCTGGATACTGTCCAGGGCAGCTAGGGTGTCCAGGTGAAGCTTGCCTTGGAAGTCACTCTCTTGAGTGGTGTGGTGTGGTGAAGCTGAGGGTGTTGGAGTGGAGCTCCTGGATGACTCCTTGGAGCTGGGTCTCCTCCTCCTGCTGGGTAGAGATCCAGGGGTAGCTGGTCCTTTGCTGCGGAGGTGAGTCTTGGTAGTCTGTGCTGCCAGCTTGTGGGATCTTGTTAGGACTTCTCCACCACTTTGTCATACAAGGAATCCCCTTAGTTGGGAGACTCCTTGTAATGTGGTATGAGTTGACTAAGTCTTGTGGTCTTGTAGTATAGTTGGTATTTATTACAAGTTGACAGCAACAGTACAGTAAGTACAATGTAGGTTCCACTCAGTTACACCTATCCACACAATAATATAGGTCTTGGTAAATATACCTAATAACCCTGAGGTTAGTACTGGACTAGAGCCAAGGGGGTCCTACACCATGTCTGATAGTTGGGCCTAGTAGGGCATAGCCTATAGCCTTGTTCTCAGTCAGTGGAGAGGTCCTTGCTCTGTGGTGTCCAAGTGTAGAGTGAGGATGGAGATACCCAGTGCTGGGACCTGACCCTATTTAAGGGGGCCAGGCCACCAGCATGGCATCTTGAGTGTTAGTGTCAGTTGACAGTGGTTGGAGGGTTGTAACAGTCAGAGAGACAGTCACACAATACCCCTCCATAGTTTGTCTACCCCTGTTAGTGTACATCAAAGGGGTGACCCTTATGCTGGTCTGTGGGAAACAATGTGCGGGATGAGCGTCGCCTGGCGGCGGCGGGAGTGCCGACTGGAGCGCCGCCTATGCGGGCCGGCGCGCGCCTGCGTGTGCCGGCGGCGGGAGTAGCGTCTCCCGCCGTCGGCTTGAACACGCGGGCGCCCGCAGCGCCGGGCTCGCCGGGCTCGCCGGTCATACCTGACACACTTACCTATTAGCACTTCAACTCAGCATGTCTGGTAAAAATGCCATAATACTCAAAAACTACTAAATGTGAGAAGTGGTCAATGCTACATCCACACCAAAAAGACTTTCCCCTTTGAGTCTGATACATATTAGAGGCATGGCAATGTAGAAGAATAGAGAAATCTATGATACCGTAAATTCCCGTGTATAACCCGCATCTCGCGTATAACCTGCATCCCGACTTTGAGAGAACTCTATAACCCGCACGTGAGGTCTGAAAATTGCGGTTTTAGTACTGTACAATACTGCCAAAAACCCTCGTATTACCCGCACCTAGACTTTGGGGATTTTGTAGTACCCGCACTGAGGGTTTGGTTCGCGTATAACCTGCGGGTTATACGCGGGAATTTACGGTAGTTCACCTAACATTGGGCTGTCCATGAAGCCTAAAATCAGTCAACTTTGAACTGTTTCTGTAAGTATTTAAAGTATGTTCCACTGAAGCTAAAATCGGAAATGAATAGAATGATATATGATCTCTGATAATGTCCAGTGGAGCATATGGGAGCATCAGTGCTTGTGGCTGAAAAGAATATTTTAGATTGTGTCTTATCAGCACAGCATGCCACTATGAAGCATAGTAGCTAGTTCCTCTAAAAGCCAGTGGTGTCACCACTTGATGGCTCTTTCACCACTGACCAGCCACTTGGATACTGCAGTGGACAATATTACGCATGCGTTTGTCACCAGGGCGGGGCCGCAGCGTTTTCCCCCCCTGGGCTAGCCTATAGGGTGCGGCTTTATATCAGATCATAGAGATATATCCCTTCACGTCCTTGATCAGATCTATCTGAACTAAATTGACCAAATCACCATAAACATTTATGAGCTATAATCATAAAGTACTTTTATGGTCTGACCCCCTATCCCCTATGCTTGATTATTCTCTGAGTGTGCAGGCTACTTCCACCCAGCTACTTTCGGCCCCTCCCTCAAAGGCAGAGTCGGGACCTGAGCTGGTCGCGGGGAGCAGCACTGGTAAGAGTGGATAGGCTATGGGGGCGTAGGCCAGACTGGAGTTGGTTGCAGCGGTGCGCACCGATAAGAGCTGATAGTTTGGGTATAAGCTTGTTCCTGGAAGTGTTGTTACCCAGGGACAAGGTACTAGTCAGTGTGTGTCTTATCATTGATGATAACCGTACCCAGCGAAATTTTAAATGGCGGATTTATTGGATATGAGTCTACAGCCCTATTGAAACAGGTATAAGCTTGCCCCTGTAAGTGATGATTACCCAGGGACAATGTACCTGTCAACTCTCCCACAGATCTGATTCGATCGGTATATGCAGGTGGCAGTAGGTCCCATCTGATAAGGAGCATTCTCTGAGTCTGACAAGCACTTCCTGTCAAAAATCTGCCATTTTTTGGGGGGACGTATAACGTGACTGTTCAGATTTAGCATGCAAATATGTTGATTCTGATGAAATATGTATGCAAATTTGTAAATACTCTCGGATGAATCGAGAAATGTTTATTATCTTGGTAGTTTGACCTTTTTCAAAGCCTAACTTAGCCTTATTTTGCCCAAATCGGCGATTTTTAGGGGGGCGGCCTATCAAATACAGTGCTTTGTGTCCTCCAACAAAATGGCCGCCGATTCTGCGTACAGCGCCCCCTACAGCCTTAGGCCTAAAAAAAAAAAATGTTGAGTTCCGGTAACATGGCTCAAAAAAAAGAGGGTCGGTAGGTCGGATTTCTTTATTTTTATTTTTTTTTTTTTTTGGTAAAAAGGTTAATTTTAGTAGTAAAAACTCCAAAAATGTTTCCGTCAGTGGGACGTTAAACTACACAAACAAACAAACAAACAAAAGTCCTAAAATTAACAAAAAATTATAAAAATGTCTAAAAAAAATTAGGGTCGGCCCCAAAAACGGAGGATCGGTCGGGATACCGGAACATAACCTTTTTTTTTTTAGGCCTTAGCAGACTCGGAGCATTGGATGTGTCCCGGGGGATGTCCTCCCGGTCTGAAATGTATCTTGCACTTTGGGGTGCTGATTTTGTTTTTGCTGATAAACTCACATAGCTGTGTGAAGTTTCCTGAAATAAAAGATTAAATGTGTGGTTACAAATGACTAATGGTCAGGGTGATTGCGTGATTGAATTTATTTTTTTGTAAATTAATCAGGAACAATGAATCATTTGTTGATTCTGAGAACGGAAACTCATTCCTCCATTTTGTCCAGATTTGACGACGCGGGAAAATATGTTACCGGGTAACCGGCGTTCGACTAACTTCCGGTAATAAAAGTGACGTCACTCCATGGGGCGGATTTAGACCAAACAAGATGTCGTTTGACTTTGTACAGCTTTAAGCAACTTATTCATCAATTATCCACATCATCCACAGGCATAGTTTGACCAAGTTGTCCACATTGCCTACATAGTAAATTAACTAATATAAATTGAAATATGGTAACAACCAATCCCTTAGTATAGTTATTTAAAGTGATGGTTATTCTGATTCAGGCACTCGCTACCCGCGTGTCTGGTGGCGTAGCTGCACTCATGGTCTTGGTGAGTATGTTTGGTATTTATTTATATAACAGTATTTTGATATACCTATAATATAAAAAGCAACAAACAACTCATTTTCCATTCTGAATTACATTAGTGTATTAGATGCTTTCATCAAACTATGATATCCTCATGTCTTATCGAATAACATTTTTCCAATAACTCATACTCAATTAAATGCTCAGAATGTTTTGCCACCTCCAATAAAGTACTGCTGTTTTCTGTGCTCCTCATGGTTTAGAGATAGATTCTAATGCATTATTGTGTTTCTGGCTTCCACAGCTGGCCTTCATCTTCTGCCTGGTTCAGGGAACCAAGAACAGCAACTTCTACTTGTTATGTTGTAACCTGATCAGTAAGTAGACTCCTTATATACTGTACTTGTTTTGCTTTACCTTATCAGTATTATCATAAGTAATCTGATAGAACGGATGATGTGGACTTCTACACCTCAACACTACCTTGGTCTACTGGCTGGTTGCCATACTCGCCTCCCTGAGGTCAACTTCCGTTGTCAGGGCAGTCTCCAGGGCAGCAATTGTTTATCATAACAAATGGTGCATGCATCACCATGGATCCTGGGCTGAGTCCAGGAAACCACTAGGCTTGGAGAGTGATACTCTGGCCAAGTCCAGGGAATAGATCTCTAAGCAGTTGTTTAGAGCATATAAATCACTGATTTATATTGGTGGAAGATTCAGGTTTCGACCCTATTGGTCTCATCAGGTGTCATAAAAGAGGTTTCAAGGCATGTAACATTGTTACTTTTTATCATCTTTATTAAAATGATTTTAATAAAGGAAATCCCTGACCACTACAGTCTGGGATATATTTTGGGTTGGAGACAGTGACATATGTGGCACAAGGACTTTTCATATAATATATGTCTACTTTGGTGAGGGTACACCCCAGGGGGTTTGATTGTTAATCAGAGGTTAATAACTGATAGTTATTAATGAAAATATGATTTCTACAATCTGTTCCACAACTGTAGTTGTGGAAATGTTGACTCTGACTCGGTAACATCGAGTTTTTTCAACGGAGCTTAGGTAGTCAGAGTCGGGTTTTAGGGTGTACCACTGATCTAAAAGTATTATCATAAGTAGAAACCTTCATTGACTGAGAATGGATGAATGGAATTAGACCAGGTCCTATTTCTTGTCAAAGCTCTTGTTGTCTGCTGGAGACTGCCCGGTCATTTGAGGACCGATCTTACTGTGTGCGTAATATGTTGTACCGGTAGTATAGTAACTTATAAATATGCAAATGTTATTTTCCCACATCAAGATATCATTAAGATGTTTTATTATTCAGTCTCAAACTGTCTATTAAGATGTTTAATAACTTTCCTCCACATTTTCTGCTCTGTTTGCAGTTAGCAGTTTTGTTGGCATTGTGAATGTAAGTATGTTCTAACCAGCTACACTGTCTCAGAGTTATCTTACTCATCCAGTTTATATGCTAAGTTGGTACATTTGTCTAGGTAGATCCTCAATACTTGGTCAATTTTGTAAATGAATTTTTAGACGGTGCCATTGGTCTTTATAGTGTTGTATCTTTATAGAGAATGGCACCTTCTTTACTAGTCACTGAGGTCTGATCCTGGATCTAGGTGGTTTGGTCATCTAAGTGGTCAAATTGCACATTGATACAAACTCATTTTGATATTTTCAGTGTGATCATTGTGTGCACAACATGTATATCTATCTGGACATGTCTTCAAAAGTTCACATTTTAATTAAGTTTTTGGTGTTATTCAGTGTTTTATGGCAAAAAATGGGGGAAATTCACTGTTATAGCACTGAATTGAATGGTGAACTCTTTTTTGAAATAACACTTTTTGGATTTGCCTTTTATCCATACTTTCCAAATAGATATCATCTATTTGTTCAGACAGCATGTAGATGAGGTCCACCGGAAGCACATGCCTTTCAAATAAAATTTACATTTTAATTATTTTAATACAAAATTTTGATCCTTAGGTGACCATTCATTTAGGGCGATGTTGTTGTGCAAATTCAGGGTTGTTGACCCAGAACGCCGAGTCAGCAAGTCTGGCAGGCGGCAGTCAAGTAGGGGTGACGAGGTACAGCCTACTTGACTTAATTATTTTTGGCTGTGTGGCCCCAGAGCTCGTACCCCTGTCCAGCAGGGAGGGCAGGTACACGGGGGTGTAGGTCTAGGTGCAGATGCACTCAAGGTATAACCCCAACAGGTCGTACTACTGTCCAGCAGGGAGGGCAGGTACATGGGGGTGTAGGTCTAGGTGCAGATGCACTCAAGGTATAACCCCAACAGGTCGTACTACTGTCCAGCAGGGAGGGCAGGTACACGGGGGTGTAGGTCTAGGTGCAGATGCACTCAAGGTATAACCCCAACAGGTCGTACTACTGTCCAGCAGGGAGGGCAGGTACACGGGGGTGTAGGTCTAGGTGCAGATGCACTCAAGGTATAACCCCAACATCGACTCCCCAATGCAATGGCACCGTCTCCAAGTATACATAATTGTTACTACAATAATGATATAGAATGAAATGCTATAATAATTTTTTTTGTGACGTCACACAGAGGGTGGCGCAATGACAAAGGTGGCCATTGAAGTTTTGAATATCTTCATAACAAGGTTGCATCGTGGTGTAAACAGACGCTTTTAGCTCCCGTCCTACAAAGAAACTTTGTAAATCAAAGAGAATCGTTTGTCCTTGTGATTGTCTTTTAAATTTTTGATTGTAATCTTTTTTTATTAGGTCCTCATTGAGATACAAAATAATCTTCCCTGAAAAATTCTGGTCAACCTGTATATGGTCCATACTTACGAAAAAGTATTACTATGATATGATTTTACTCAGCCAGAGACAGATAAATTTGTCATAAGGCGTATTGTCCAGACAGGAATTGACAAGTTAAGTTCACACATCTTTGTAGATCATTGATGACTTGTTTATAAAGAAGCTGTTTGTTGCTCTGCAGGCTTGGTGGTACAGGAGGGGAGATCTGGTAGGTGTTCTCACTAGCTCGAAGCTTCTCAAAGCTTAAATATAGAATATAGACAAAACATTCACAACAGTATGACAAGTATAGCCCTTTTTAGGGAGTGTATGTTGGATTGATGATTTAACAAGGCGATCATGTAAAGTAGTGACAGAATTTCCTTTTTGTCTATTTCCAAAGTACTGATGTCACAAGGTCTAATATGTATCCTAAGTTATCATCCATATATAAAACACATATGAAGATGGATGCAGAACACCCATATCTGTTATATGTAGTAGTTCATGTTGAATTTACCTCACATTTACTCTTCCAGTCGGTGGACAAGTATTGGTTCATGATGATATTATCGGGCATCATTATCTTCCAATGTCTTGCTACGGACATCTTTGTGTTTAACATCCCGTCGGACCCGACACCGAGCGTGGGGCCCTCGGTCTCCTCCACGGCCACCACGACACTACCTACCACCCACACCACCCCCAACACCACCGCTCCATAGGGCGGCCGTTACCTAGCAACCTCAGTGTTACCACCAAGACTCATCACCATTCCACAGGGGACCACTTACAGTGCTGCTCTCCACTGTATGAGCCATTGCAACAGAGACTGCCAATACCAGCCCATATATAGCTTATACTAGATTACCACAGAGACTACCAATACCAGCCCATATATAGCTTATACTAGATTACCACAGAGACTGCCAATACCAACCCATATATAGCTTATACTAGATTACCACAGAGACTGCCAATACCAACCCATATATAGCTTATACTAGATTACCACAGAGACTGCCAATACCAGCCCATATATAGCTTATACTAGATTACCACAGAGACTACCAATACCAGCCCATATATAGCTTATACTAGATTACCACAGAGACTACCAATACCAGCCCATATATAGCTTATACTAGATTACCACAGAGACTACCAATACCAGCCCATATATAGCTTATACTAGATTACCACAGAGACTGCCAATACCAGCCCATATATAGCTTATACTAGATTACCACAGAGACTGCCAATACCAGCCCATATATAGCTTATACTAGATTACCACAGAGACTGCCAATACCAGCCCATATATAGCTTATACTAGATTACCACAGAGACTGGCAATACCAGCCCATATATAGCTTATACTAGATTACCACAGGGACTACCAATACCAACCCATATATAGCTTATACTAGATTACCACAGAGACTGCCAATACCAACCCATATATAGCTTATACTAGATTACCACAGAGACTGCCAATACCAGCCCATATATAGCTTATACTAGATTACCACAGAGACTGCCAATACCAGCCCATATATAGCTTATACTAGATTACCACAGAGACTGCCAATACCAGCCCATATATAGCTTATACTAGATTACCACAGAGACTGCCAATACCAGCCCATATATAGCTGATACTAGGGACCCTAACAAGGCTTATATTGGTCATCGCGCCTGGTAGCAGTGTGGTACTTATACTAGCAGTAGCTGAGAGATGAGTGGAGCTTGTGTGTTTTGTAGTGGCCGGTGGAACGTGGCCAGCTGCTGACACCGTGTATCTGTTAATCATAAGAACATTACATTCAAGGTGCCTTGATGACTTTATTCTTGAGTAAAATATAATTTCAGGATAGATGTAATTTATTGTTGTTATATAATGTACTTGAGTGAAGGAGGACCTCTCAATGATAGAGTATCTGATGAGGCTTAATACAGGCATTTTTATTTTTTTAGGCCCAGTCAGTCTAGATGAGGTAAATGGTTGGACTTCCTAATTATGTATTTAAAAACCTTCTCACATTGAATATAAGAATGAGGATACAATTTCTCTATATCATCATGGCCCTCTCACATTGATATAGAGGTCAGGATGTACCAACCTTTAGTCGGTGTTGTGTATTATGAATGATGGAAGATTATTTGTAAACTTATTGGCACTATTATTGCAGTAAACCATGAAAAATGGGGCAGGATGTTTTTGTTGTTCTCATAGTTAAGGTGCCAGTCAAATTAATTGTAAAAAGTCTGACAAAACAGTTGTGCATCAATTTGTATGAAACCTTTTTAAAAATAGCATCCCCTCTCACGACAACTTTTTAAGGCTTTTGCAACAAATATTACTGGCTGTCAGCCCTATTTCCATACAGCGACCGCGTGTGGCCAGGATATAATGTGTCCTTTTTGACATTGTGTCTACGTATCTAATCACCACTGACTCCCTTACCTTAGTTGTGTCTGACTATCGGGTGGTTGGGTTATTTATGCATATACCGTACTGTCACGTCTTAAGTCCCAGGTTTCATATAAGCACCGGTGGTAAAGGGATCTTGGCATTGTTCATCTGCACTAAAATAGGGTATTGAATAAGTGCCTGTCTTGTATGAGCACCGGTTGTAATGAAGGTGCTTACAACATTTGTTGTTATGTGTGATCCTTTGTGGTAAATGTATCTGTGTCACTACCATGTTACATGTACATTACACCCTACTATGGAACTGAGAGGCTTCTTTATGCAGGTTTGATTTAGTACATCCCAGTACTTTTGTTGAAATCTGTAGACTGCAGTTCAACTGTATGCTATTGACTTGTGTATTTCATGTATTCTTGTGCTTCTGTATTTCACATTGTTGATGGATTTTCCCTTTTAGACCATAAAATATGTACTGTAAATGAGGACAGTGGTTAGTGCATTGTTCATTCATGTTAACTGAGTTTTAGGTGCCTGGATCTGTATTTGGTACAAGGTGCTTCTAATTAACTTAGGGAGTGGTCATTTTTTAACAGGGGTGGGGTGGTGGGTTTTAATAGGGAGGGAAGCAAAAGCATTTCTAACCCTAGGGGGTGGGTGGGGTAAATTATTTCTACTGTAACACCTCGCGTATAAGCCTAACTCGCGTATAAACTGCACCCTGAGTTTGAGGCGATGCTATAAGCTGCACTGGTGATCTGGTTATGGTGACTTTAATACTGTATCATAGTAGCAAAAACTTTGGGCATAAGTCGCACCCTGACTTTGGGCCGCCACTATAAGCCGCACTAGCAATCTGACTCGCGTATAAGCCGCGGTTTATACGTGAGGTTTTACGGTACCCTTTTTGGGAGTGGGTGAGGGGGTTGACCATATCATTAATGTGGTAATTCTTATAACCATTCTTTGTTTATTTTCTCTCACATCGTTGACATTGATACTTTATATTGGAGATTTGGGCATAATATACACATGTATTGATGTGGATATATAATAAAACTGACATTCTCAGAAAAGTTATATCCTGGTTATCTTATTTGTATTTACCAAGTTCAAATTGAAGAACAAATTTTCAGATAATGTCATGCAATGGCCAAACTTTGTCAGTTTGAATGTGTGTTGAATGTGCGAAGGTTTTCTTTAATACATGTTAATTGATTGAAAGAACAAGATTTTCTTATAGTTTTAGGTTGTTTATTACATAAACAAAAATATTTACAAAAACTAGAAGATAAACCTCACTTTGGCTTTCAAGGCAGTTGTAAAAAAATATGAAGACCACAGATTATGCAGTAACAGGCCACTCCTGGTGTTTTACTCAGTCACCATGGTAACTGTTTATCTGTATGAAAATATGCAGCATGAAATAACATTAAAATAATCTCCTTTGGTAGAAAAATAGAGCTTATGCATCATTTTGGCAAACATCACAATGGTCACCTTTCTTACAAACTACCACATGTACTTAAATGTGCTGACATTCAGATGGCCAACTGTTTGAAGACTATTGTATAAAATATAGCATCTGATGTTAGAAAAATACCATCTGAGGTATAATAACAAGAAAACACTACTAGACAAATGAAATATGTGTAGCATAGTAAGTTTGCTAGCCAGTAGCCTGAGGCAGTAGCATTCAGATCAGAGTACTGTCTTGTGGGGGCTGTAGAGGTACAACTGAGAGCTGATGTGTCAATAACATATCACTATGCACAAACTGTTAAATACAGAAAAAGTCTTGAACTAAGCGATAACCGGGACTATGTGAAAATATAGAAAATATAATCATGCCTCCAATAGTATAAAATATAATATGTTGGGTTTCCTTCTTTAGAACTCAACATTTTTGTGATACTAAAAAAAAATACAGAAATTTCAGGTTGGATGGGTTTCAAACAATGAGGAAATGCATGTCAAAATGCATATCATGAGATTCACCATAATTAAGTCAGATCCTGATTGCGATCCAGTTAACCACACATCAGTACACTCTTAAGAGCCTTTGTTCACATGAGATGAGTTGATGGCAGTATTTGAGTAGTAAGGAATAAGCCTTATCAGTAACTTGCTCTGTACGGCCCTTACAGTTGGACACAGAATATCAGTTTAATCACAATATTTGTTCCTCATATTTGGGTTAGGCCACAAAAAATAAAAGGTATGTTTCAGGTAACATGGGAAGAAAGACGAAGGTCGGTAGATCAGATTTTAACTTAATTTTGTTTTAATTTCTTTAACATGAAAGTACTAGCCATCCTCTGTGTAAACCCGAAAAATGACCCATAAAGTGTAAAAATATGATTATTTTTTTACAAAATTGCACAAAAAAAACGTAGGGTCAGCCCTGTTTTGCTAGGGTCGGTCAGGTAACCTGAAACAAACTTTTTTTTAAATTTGGCCTTATGATAATCCCATATATGATATGATGTTTACAATAAAATAGATATATCTTTGATGGAGCCATAAGATGCACCTGGCACACAAGTATAGGCTGTACAAGAAGAACCCTATAAGTACCTAATTTAACTCTTTTTAGTTGCCAGAATTTATACATGCAAAAATATCTCATTTACAGTTGTTTTTTTTAAACACTATACTGCCATTAAAGGGTAAAACTTAATTTGTATATCTTGTGGCTCATAATGATACATGTAGTCAAGTTCACAACCATCTACCTTTTGACTAAGTATACCTGTAAGTAAATGCAGCCTTCTATGTAAGCTTGATCAGAAACCATCATGAACACCGATGTAGATAAGTTATAACCTGCAGTTGTGTGTATGATAGCAGAGCAGTGTAAGCATGCAGGCGTGCGGTGTACTCTTAAAGCACTAAAACGATGCCCATCCCAAAGATTCTGACATTACACTAAGATGTAGGTGTGTCCCACTAAAACAATGCCCATCCCAAAGATTCTGACATTACACTAAGATGTAGGTGTTTCCCACTAAAACAATGCCCATCCCAAAGATTCTGACATTACGCTAGGATGTAGGTGTTTCCCACTAAAACGATGCCCGTTACAAAGATCCCGACATTATGCTGGGATGTAGGTGTTTCCCACTAAAAAGGTAGTGTCATAGGCTAGGGCCGGACCAAAAAAAAAAAGTTGGTCAATGGATTTCGCGCACCTTATTTTCGAAAACGGATTTTAAAGTTTTTTTGGGAAAAATGAATTTTGCTCGTTTCATTTTTTTTTAAACTTGAGAATTTTTTTTCCCCAAATTTTTCTTCCAGTTATTCCCCCAGATCAACCAGTAAATTTTTATGTTAGGGGTCCAGTAAGAACTTTTGTCGGAGGCTGGGTAAAAAAATGAAATTGTCGCTTGCTCCACTTTTCCAATGACAAAATCCATTGCCAAAAAAAAAATCTTTAAAAAAGAAAAAATGTGCTCACTCACACCATTTTTTAGAAAGTGAAATCTGTTGACCAACTTTTGTTTTTGGTGTGGCCTAGTGGTGGTAAGTACAACCACATATCCTGGTGTATGCGTAAAGCACTAGTGTGATGTCCGGGTGAGACACCTTGTGTGAAGGCCGTGTAACCTAGCCGACTAGTGGAGTGCACCCAGGTATCGTGGTGTCGTATCCTGGTGATGTCAGTGTCAGGATCCGGCATCTTGACGACAGAGTTTCTTATTGCTTGGGTGGAGGGCCACTGTAAAAGATGAAACAAGAGAAGATGTAAATACTTTTGCCCCTGAGTGGTGAATAGATGGGGATGTTCACTATTGGTATATCTCAATATGACCCTGCTGACATGCTGCAGTCTTCACACCCGTACAGGTGTGACATATTGCAGTCTTCACACCTGTACAGGTGTGACATATTGCAGTCTTCACACCTGTACAGGTGTGACATGCTGCGGTCTTCACACCTGTATAGGTGTGACATGCCGCAGTCTTCACACCTGTACGGGTGTGACATGCCGCAGTCTTCACACCTGTACGGGTGTGACATGCCGCAGTCTTCACACCTGTACGGGTGTGACATGCCGCAGTCTTCACACCTGTACGGGTGTGACATGTGGCAGTCTTCACACCTGTACGGGTGTGACATATTGCAGTCTTCACACCTGTATAGGTGTGACATATTGCAGGAATAACATGCCAATAGACCCCATTACTTGGACTTCTATAATGAAATACCACCTCGGTTAAATATAATCTCAGGTCTTGAAGGTATATAAAATAAATAGACAAAGGTCCATGAGTTCTTTTGACTGGATTATTTCATGCTTTGACCTTGGGCCACATTTCATGAAATGCGGCTGTGTCAACATGTAATAACGCAGTTTAAGAACCAATGAGAGTATTCCTTGTGTTAATCTTTTACCTTTTTTGATTCAAATCATCAAAAAATATGATAAGGGGAGCCTAAAATAGCATCTTCTACAGCATACAAATGTAAACAAACAGGTTATAAGATACTGGTGAAGGTTATTTCACGGGGTCTGTGAATTACAATGTTCCTCTTTGGTTAAATCAATTGGGATGCCATATTCCATGAAATTCAAAAGAGTGTGAGCTAGTGTGTTTACCTGGGGGCAGGGTGGTAGGGTGGCGGGGCGGCGTTAGGGTCGTAGTAGGGCTGGGGTGGGTAGTTGGGGTTGTAGGGCTGCTGCTGGGGTGGTGCTCCGTACCCCTGGGGCTGCCCGGGGTAGGGCTGCTGGCCCGGGTAGGGCTGCTGGCCCGGGTAGCCCGGTTGTTGTCCAGGGTAGCCCGGCTGGGCCGGGTAGCCCGCCTGGGCTGGGTAGCCCGCCTGGGCAGGGTAGCCAGGTTGTACCACGGTACTGTGTACCACTGTGGTCGTCCCACCCTGAAGTACCTGCAACAAAACCAACAGTTTGTTTACATTATACTTGTTTCAGTTTTTGCCACCAATACAGTTTACATTATACTTGTTTCAGTTTTTGCCACCAATACAGTTTGTTTATATTATACTTGTATCAGTTTTTGACATCAATACAGCTTACATTATACATGTATCAGTGTTTGGCACCAATTCAGTTTGTTTACATTATACTTGTATCAGTTTTAGACAGGAATAGGACTGTGGCCAAGCACCGCGGTGGCAGAGCACTACTAACACGCCACCTGGAGGGTGGTATCTAAACCAACCAAATCCTGCGCTGACCAAACGACAATACTACAGTGCTCCACTCCACTCCAGTATATACGCATATAAATGCCTTCATCCTTTATATTGCCAGAAAATTGGATTTCTATACGCTAAAATAATGGCAAATTGTATGTCTCTCCATCTCATTGGGTATGCACTGATCACATTATGTACATTTATTAAATCAATTAGGGTAAGCCCAAGTAGGCCTCAGAAACCAGAATTTGTCAGGTTATTTGAGGTAGACTTATTGTCCTGGCTGGGTGTGTAGACTCATGCACATTTACTACATCAAATAGGGTAACCTCAAGTAGGCCTAACAAACCAGAATTTGTCAGGTTATTTGAGGTTTTAGGTAGACTCACCTGGCCGCCGGCACGTCGGTTAGGCTTGGAGCCCAGACAGCAGGTAAGCACGATGAGGATGACACCGATGATCATGAAGATGACGGCCAGAACGATGCATACGATGCCAGGTGTCCTCAGCACGTTGTCTGTGTCTATAGTCCTACAACCAAACACAACTGTTACCATGTACCATATAACACACAATGTGTACGCAGCACGTTGTGTCTATAGTCCTACAACCAAACACAACTGTTACCATACACCATATAACACACAATGTGTACGCAGCACGTTGTGTCTATAGTCCTACAACCAAACACAACTGTTACCATGCACCATATAACACACAATGTGTACGCAGCACGTTGTCTGTGTCTGTAGTCCTACAACCAAACACAACTGTTACCATACACCATATAACACACAATGTGTACGCAGCACGTTGTGTCTATAGTCCTACAACCAAACACAACTGTTACCATACACCATATAACACACAATGTGTACGCAGCACGTTGTCCGTGTCTATAGTCCTACAACCAAACACAACTGTTACCATATACCATATAACACACAATGTGTACGCAGCACGTAATCTGTGTCTATAGTCCTACAACCAAACACAACCGTTACCATATACCATATAACACACAATGTGTACGCAGCACGTAATCTGTGTCTATAGTCCTACAACCAAACACAACCGTTACCATGTACCATATAACACACAATGTGTACGCAGCACGTTGTCTGTGTCTGTAGTCCTACAACCAAACACAACCGTTACCATATACCATATAACACACAATGTGTACGCAGCACGTTGTGTCTATAGTCCTACAACCAAACACAACTGTTACCATACACCATATAACACACAATGTGTACGCAGCACGTTGTGTCTGTAGTCCTACAACCAAACACAACTGTTACCATACACCATATAACACACAATGTGTACGCAGCACGTTGTCCGTGTCTATAGTCCTACAACCAAACACAACTGTTACCATATACCATATAACACACGATGTGTACGCAGCACGTTGTCTGTGTCTATAGTCCTACAACCAAACACAACTGTTACCATACACCATATAACACACAATGTGTACGCAGCACGTTGTGTCTGTAGTCCTACAACCAAACACAACTGTTACCATACACCATATAACACACAATGTGTACGCAGCACGTTGTCTGTGTCTGTAGTCCTACAACCAAACACAACTGTTACCATACACCATATAACACACAATGTGTACGCAGCACGTTGTCTGTGTCTATAGTCCTACAACCAAACACAACTGTTACCATACACCATATAACACACAATGTGTACGCAGCACGTTGTCTGTGTCTATAGTCCTACAACCAAACACAACTGTTACCATACACCATATAACACACAATGTGTACGCAGCACGTTGTCTGTGTCTATAGTCCTACAACCAAACACAACTGTTACCATACACCATATAACACACAATGTGTACGCAGCACGTTGTCTGTGTCTGTAGTCCTACAACCAAACACAACTGTTACCATACACCATATAACACACAATGTGTACGCAGCACGTTGTCTGTGTCTGTAGTCCTACAACCAAACACAACTGTTACCATACACCATATAACACACAAGGTGTACGCAGCACGTTGTGTCTATAGTCCTACAACCAAACACAACTGTTACCATGTACCATATAACACACAATGTGTACGCAGCACGTTGTGTCTATAGTCCTACAACCAAACACAACTGTTACCATACACCATATAACACACAATGTGTACGCAGCACGTTGTGTCTATAGTCCTACAACCAAACACAACCGTTACCATACACCATATAACACACAATGTGTACGCAGCACGTTGTGTGTGTCTGTAGTCCTACAACCAAACACAACTGTTACCATACACCATATAACACACAATGTGTACGCAGCACGTTGTCTGTGTCTATAGTCCTACAACCAAACACAACTGTTACCATACACCATATAACACACAATGTGTACGCAGCACGTTGTCTGTGTCTGTAGTCCTACAACCAAACACAACTGTTACCATACACCATATAACACACAATGTGCACGCAGCACGTTGTGTCTATAGTCCTACAACCAAACACAACTGTTACCATATAACACACAATGTGTACGCAGCACGTTGTCTGTGTCTATAGTCCTACAACCAAACACAACCGTTCCCATACACCATATAACACACAATGTGTACGCAGCACGTTGTCTGTGTCTGTAGTCCTACAACCAAACACAACTGTTACCATACACCATATAACACACAATGTGTACGCAGCACGTTGTCTGTGTCTATAGTCCTACAACCAAACACAACTGTTACCATACACCATATAACACACAATGTGTACGCAGCACGTTGTGTCTGTAGTCCTACAACCAAACACAACTGTTACCATGTACCATATAACACACAATGTGTACGCAGCACGTTGTCTGTGTCTGTAGTCCTACAACCAAACACAACTGTTACCATACACCATATAACACACAATGTGTACGCAGCACGTTGTCTGTGTCTATAGTCCTACAACCAAACACAACTGTTACCATGCACCATATAACACACAATGTGTACGCAGCACGTTGTCTGTGTCTATAGTCCTACAACCAAACACAACTGTTACCATACACCATATAACACACAATGTGTACGCAGCACGTTGTCTGTGTCTGTAGTCCTACAACCAAACACAACTGTTACCATACACCATATAACACACAATGTGTACGCAGCACGTTGTGTCTATAGTCCTACAACCAAACACAACTGTTACCATACACCATATAACACACAATGTGTACGCAGCACGTTGTCTGTGTCTATAGTCCTACAACCAAACACAACTGTTACCATACACCATATAACACACAATGTGTACGCAGCACGTTGTCTGTGTCTATAGTCCTACAACCAAACACAACTGTTACCATACACCATATAACACACAATGTGTACGCAGCACGTTGTGTCTATAGTCCTACAACCAAACACAACTGTTACCATACACCATATAACACACAATGTGTACGCAGCACATTGTCTGTGTCTGTAGTCCTACAACCAAACACAACTGTTACCATACACCATATAACACACAATGTGTACGCAGCACGTTGTCTGTGTCTATAGTCCTACAACCAAACACAACTGTTATCATACACCATATAACACACAATGTGTACGCAGCACGTTGTCTGTGTCTGTAGTCCTACAACCAAACACAACTGTTACCATACACCATATAACACACAATGTGTACGCAGCACGTTGTCTGTGTCTATAGTCCTACAACCAAACACAACTGTTACCATACACCATATAACACACAATGTGTACGCAGCACATTGTCTGTGTCTATAGTCCTACAACCAAACACAACTGTTACCATACACCATATAACACACAATGTGTACGCAGCACGTTGTCTGTGTCTATAGTCCTACAACCAAACACAACTGTTACCATACACCATATAACACACAATGTGTACGCAGCACGTTGTCTGTGTCTATAGTCCTACAACCAAACACAACTGTTAGCATACACCATATAACACACAATGTGTACGCAGCACGTTGTCTGTGTCTGTAGTCCTACAACCAAACACAACTGTTACCATACACCATATAACACACAATGTGTACGCAGCACGTTGTCTGTGTCTGTAGTCCTACAACCAAACACAACTGTTACCATACACCATATAACACACAATGTGTACGCAGCACGTTGTCTGTGTCTGTAGTCCTACAACCAAACACAACTGTTACCATACACCATATAACACACAATGTGTACGCAGCACGTTGTCTGTGTCTGTAGTCCTACAACCAAACACAACTGTTACCATACACCATATAACACACAATGTGTACGCAGCACGTTGTCTGTGTCTGTAGTCCTACAACCAAACACAACTGTTACCATACACCATATAACACACAAGGTGTACGCAGCACGTTGTGTCTATAGTCCTACAACCAAACACAACTGTTACCATGTACCATATAACACACAATGTGTACGCAGCACGTTGTCTGTGTCTGTAGTCCTACAACCAAACACAACTGTTACCATACACCATATAACACACAAGGTGTACGCAGCACGTTGTGTCTATAGTCCTACAACCAAACACAACTGTTACCATGTACCATATAACACACAATGTGTACGCAGCACGTTGTCTGTGTCTGTAGTCCTACAACCAAACACAACTGTTACCATACACCATATAACACACAATGTGTACGCAGCACGTTGTGTCTGTGTCTATAGTCCTACAACCAAACACAACTGTTACCATACACCATATAACACACAATGTGTACGCAGTACGTTGTGTCTATAGTCCTACAACCAAACACAACTGTTACCATGTACCATATAACACACAATGTGTACGCAGCACGTTGTGTCTATAGTCCTACAACCAAACACAACTGTTACCATACACCATATAACACACAATGTGTACGCAGCACGTTGTGTCTGTAGTCCTACAACCAAACACAACTGTTACCATACACCATATAACACACAATGTGTACGCAGCACGTTGTCTGTGTCTATAGTCCTACAACCAAACACAACTGTTACCATACACCATATAACACACAATGTGTACGCAGCACGTTGTCTGTGTCTATAGTCCTACAACCAAACACAACTGTTACCATACACCATATAACACACAATGTGTACGCAGCACGTTGTCTGTGTCTGTAGTCCTACAACCAAACACAACTGTTACCATACACCATATAACACACAATGTGTACGCAGCACGTTGTGTCTGTAGTCCTACAACCAAACACAACTGTTACCATACACCATATAACACACAATGTGTACGCAGCACGTTGTGTCTGTAGTCCTACAACCAAACACAACTGTTACCATATACCATATAACACACAATGTGTACGCAGCACGTTGTGTCTGTAGTCCTACAACCAAACACAACTGTTACCATACACCATATAACACACAATGTGTACGCAGCACGTTGTCTGTGTCTATAGTCCTACACCCAAACACAACTGTTACCATGTACCATATAACACACAATGTGTACGCAGCACGTTGTGTCTGTAGTCCTACAACCAAACACAACTGTTACCATACACCATATAACACACAATGTGTACGCAGCACGTTGTCTGTGTCTGTAGTCCTACAACCAAACACAACTGTTACCATACACCATATAACACACAATGTGTACGCAGCACGTTGTGTCTGTGTCTATGGTCCTACAACCAAACACAACTGTTACCATACACCATATAACACACAATGTGTACGCAGCACGTTGTCTGTGTCTATAGTCCTACAACCAAACACAACTGTTACCATACACCATATAACACACAATGTGTACGCAGCACGTTGTCTGTGTCTGTAGTCCTACAACCAAACACAACTGTTACCATACACCATATAACACACAATGTGTACGCAGCACGTTGTCTGTGTCTATAGTCCTACAACCAAACACAACTGTTACCATACACCATATAACACACAATGTGTACGCAGCACGTTGTGTCTGTAGTCCTACAACCAAACACAACTGTTACCATACACCATATAACACACAATGTGTACGCAGCACGTTGTGTCTATAGTCCTACAACCAAACACAACTGTTACCATACACCATATAACACACAATGTGTACGCAGCACGTTGTCTGTGTCTATAGTCCTACAACCAAACACAACTGTTACCATGTACCATATAACACACAATGTGTACGCAGCACGTTGTGTCTATAGTCCTACAACCAAACACAACCGTTACCATATACCATATAACACACAATGTGTACGCAGCACGTTGTCTGTGTCTGTAGTCCTACAACCAAACACAACCGTTACCATACACCATATAACACACAATGTGTACGCAGCACGTTGTCTGTGTCTATAGTCCTACAACCAAACACAACTGTTACCATACACCATATAACACACAATGTGTACGCAGCACGTTGTCTGTGTCTATAGTCCTACAACCAAACACAACTGTTACCATGTACCATATAACACACAATGTGTACGCAGCACGTTGTCTGTGTCTATAGTCCTACAACCGAACACAACTGTTACCATACACCATATAACACACAATGTGTACGCAGCACGTTGTCTGTGTCTATAGTCCTACAACCAAACACAACTGTTACCATACACCATATAACACACAATGTGTACGCAGCACGTTGTCTGTGTCTATAGTCCTACAACCAAACACAACTGTTACCATACACCATATAACACACAATGTGTACGCAGCACGTTGTCTGTGTCTATAGTCCTACAACCAAACACAACTGTTACCATACACCATATAACACACAATGTGTACGCAGCACGTTGTCTGTGTCTATAGTCCTACAACCAAACACAAATGTTACCATACACCATATAACACACAATGTGTACGCAGCACGTTGTGTCTATAGTCCTACAACCAAACACAACTGTTACCATGTACCATATAACACACAATGTGTACGCAGCACGTTGTCTGTGTCTGTAGTCCTACAACCAAACACAACTGTTACCATACACCATATAACACACAATGTGTACGCAGCACGTTGTCTGTGTCTATAGTCCTACAACCAAACACAACTGTTACCATACACCATATAACACACAATGTGTACGCAGCACGTTGTCTGTGTCTATAGTCCTACTACCAAACACAACTGTTACCATACACCATATAACACACAATGTGTACGCAGCACGTTGTGTCTGTAGTCCTACAACCAAACACAACTGTTACCATACACCATATAACACACAATGTGTACGCAGCACGTTGTCTGTGTCTATAGTCCTACAACCAAACACAACTGTTACCATACACCATATAACACACAATGTGTACGCAGCACGTTGTCTGTGTCTGTAGTCCTACAACCAAACACAACTGTTACCATACACCATATAACACACAATGTGTACGCAGCACGTTGTCTGTGTCTGTAGTCCTACAACCAAACACAACTGTTACCATACACCATATAACACACAATGTGTACGCAGCACGTTGTGTCTATAGTCCTACAACCAAACACAACCGTTACCATACACCATATAACACACAATGTGTACGCAGCACGTTGTGTCTATAGTCCTACAACCAAACACAACTGTTACCATGTACCATATAACACACAATGTGTACGCAGCACGTTGTGTCTATAGTCCTACAACCAAACACAACTGTTACCATGTACCATATAACACACAATGTGTACGCAGCACGTTGTCTGTGTCTATAGTCCTACAACCAAACACAACTGTTACCATACACCATATAACACACAATGTGTACTCAGCACGTTGTCCATGTCTATAGTCCTACAACCAAACACAACTGTTACCATACACCATATAACACACAATGTGTACGCAGCACGTTGTGTCTGTAGTCCTACAACCAAACACAACTGTTATCATACACCATATAACACACAATGTGTACGCAGCAAGTTGTCTGTGTCTGTAGTCCTACAACCAAACACAACTGTTACCATACACCATATAACACACAATGTGTACGCAGCACGTTGTGTCTATAGTCCTACAACCAAACACAACCGTTACCATACACCATATAACACACAATGTGTACGCAGCACGTTGTGTCTATAGTCCTACAACCAAACACAACTGTTACCATGTACCATATAACACACAAGGTGTCCTCAGCACGTTGTCTGTGTCTGTAGTCCTACAACCAAACACAACTGTTACCATACACCATATAACACACAATGTGTACGCAGCACGTTGTGTCTATAGTCCTACAACCAAACACAACTGTTACCATGTACCATATAACACACAATGTGTACGCAGCAAGTTGTCTGTGTCTGTAGTCCTACAACCAAACACAACTGTTACCATACACCATATAACACACAATGTGTACGCAGCACGTTGTCCATGTCTATAGTCCTACAACCAAACACAACTGTTATCATACACCATATAACACACAATGTGTACGCAGTACGTTGTGTCTATAGTCCTACAACCAAACACAACTGTTACCATACACCATATAACACACAATGTGTACGCAGCACGTTGTCTGTGTCTATGGTCCTACAACCAAACACAACTGTTACCATACACCATATAACACACAATGTGTACGCAGCACGTTGTCTGTGTCTATAGTCCTACAACCAAACACAACTGTTACCATACACCATATAACACACAATGTGTACGCAGCACGTTGTCTGTGTCTGTAGTCCTACAACCAAACACAACTGTTACCATGTACCATATAACACACAATGTGTACGCAGCACGTTGTCTGTGTCTATAGTCCTACAACCAAACACAACTGTTACCATATACCATATAACACACAATGTGTACGCAGCACGTTGTCTGTGTCTATAGTCCTACAACCAAACACAACTGTTACCATACACCATATAACACACAATGTGTACGCAGCACGTTGTCTGTGTCTGTAGTCCTACAACCAAACACAACTGTTACCATACACCATATAACACACAATGTGTACGCAGCACGTTGTCTGTGTCTATGGTCCTACAACCAAACACAACTGTTATCATACACCATATAACACACAATGTGTACGCAGCACGTTGTCTGTGTCTATAGTCCTACAACCAAACACAACTGTTACCATACACCATATAACACACAATGTGTACGCAGCAAGTTGTGTCTGTAGTCCTACAACCAAACACAACTGTTACCATACACCATATAACACACAATGTGTACGCAGCACGCTGTGTCTGTAGTCCTACAACCAAACACAACTGTTATCATACACCATATAACACACAATGTGTACGCAGCACGTTGTCTGTGTCTATGGTCCTACAACCAAACACAACTGTTATCATGTACCATATAACACACAATGTGTACGCAGCACGTTGTCTGTGTCTATGGTCCTACAACCAAACACAACTGTTACCATGTACCATATAACACACAATGTGTACGCAGTACGTTGTGTCTATAGTCCTACAACCAAACACAACTGTTACCATACACCATATAACACACAATGTGTACGCAGCACGTTGTCCGTGTCTATAGTCCTACAACCAAACACAACTGTTATCATACACCATATAACACACAATGTGTACGCAGCACGTTGTGTCTATAGTCCTACAACCAAACACAACTGTTACCATACACCATATAACACACAATGTGTACGCAGCACGTTGTCTGTGTCTGTAGTCCTACAACCAAACACAACTGTTACCATACACCATATAACACACAATGTGTACGCAGCACGTTGTCTGTGTCTATGGTCCTACAACCAAACACAACTGTTACCATACACCATATAACACACAATGTGTACGCAGCACGTTGTCTGTGTCTGTAGTCCTACAACCAAACACAACTGTTACCATATAACACACAATGTGTACGCAGCACGTTGTGTCTATAGTCCTACAACCAAACACAACTGTTACCATACACCATATAACACACAATGTGTACGCAGCACGTTGTCTGTGTCTATGGTCCTACAACCAAACACAACTGTTACCATACACCATATAACACACAATGTGTACGCAGCACGTTGTCTGTGTCTGTAGTCCTACAACCAAACACAACTGTTACCATATAACACACAATGTGTACGCAGCACGTTGTGTCTATAGTCCTACAACCAAACACAACTGTTACCATGTACCAAATAACACACAATGTGTACGCAGCACGTTGTGTCTATAGTCCTACAACCAAACACAACCGTTACCATACACCATATAACACACAATGTGTACGCAGCACGTTGTCTGTGTCTATAGTCCTACAACCAAACACAACTGTTACCATATAACACACAATGTGTACGCAGCACGTTGTGTCTATAGTCCTACAACCAAACACAACCGTTACCATACACCATATAACACACAATGTGTACGCAGCACGTTGTGTCTATAGTCCTACAACCAAACACAACTGTTACCATGTACCATATAACACACAATGTGTACGCAGCACGTTGTCTGTGTCTATAGTCCTACAACCAAACACAACTGTTACCATACACCATATAACACACAATGTGTACGCAGCACGTTGTGTCTATAGTCCTACAACCAAACACAACTGTTACCATACACCATATAACACACAATGTGTACGCAGCACGTTGTGTCTATAGTCCTACAACCAAACACAACTGTTACCATACACCATATAACACACAATGTGTACGCAGCACGTTGTGTCTGTAGTCCTACAACCAAACACAACTGTTACCATGTACCATATAACACACAATGTGTACGCAGCACGTTGTCTGTGTCTATAGTCCTACAACCAAACACAACTGTTACCATACACCATATAACACACAATGTGTACGCAGCACGTTGTCTGTGTCTATAGTCCTACAACCAAACACAACTGTTACCATACACCATATAACACACAATGTGTACGCAGCACGTTGTGTCTGTAGTCCTACAACCAAACACAACTGTTACCATACACCATATAACACACAATGTGTACGCAGCACGTTGTGTCTATAGTCCTACAACCAAACACAACTGTTACCATGTACCATATAACACACAATGTGTACGCAGCACGTTGTCTGTGTCTATAGTCCTACAACCAAACACAACTGTTACCATACACCATATAACACACAATGTGTACGCAGCACGTTGTCTGTGTCTGTAGTCCTACAACCAAACACAACTGTTACCATACACCATATAACACACAATGTGTACGCAGCACGTTTTCTGTGTCTGTAGTCCTACAACCAAACACAACTGTTACCATGTACCATATAACACACAATGTGTACGCAGCACGTTGTCTGTGTCTATAGTCCTACAACCAAACACAACTGTTACCATACACCATATAACACACAATGTGTACGCAGCACGTTGTCTGTGTCTATAGTCCTACAACCAAACACAACTGTTACCATGTACCATATAACACACAATGTGTACGCAGCACGTTGTGTCTGTAGTCCTACAACCAAACACAATTGTTACCATACACCATATAACACACAATGTGTACGCAGCACGTTGTCTGTGTCTATAGTCCTACAACCAAACACAACTGTTACCATACACCATATAACACACAATGTGTACGCAGCACGTTGTGTCTATAGTCCTACAACCAAACACAACTGTTACCATACACCATATAACACACAATGTGTACGCAGCACGTTGTGTCTATAGTCCTACAACCAAACACAACTGTTACCATACACCATATAACACACAATGTGTACCCAGTACGTTGTGTCTATAGTCCTACAACCAAACACAACTGTTACCATACACCATATAACACACAATGTGTACGCAGCACGTTGTCTGTGTCTATAGTCCTACAACCAAACACAACTGTTACCATACACCATATAACACACAATGTGTACGCAGCACGTTGTCTGTGTCTGTAGTCCTACAACCAAACACAACTGTTACCATACACCATATAACACACAATGTGTACGCAGCACGTTGTCTGTGTCTATAGTCCTACAACCAAACACAACTGTTACCATACACCATATAACACACAATGTGTACGCAGCACGTTGTCTGTGTCTATAGTCCTACAACCAAACACAACTGTTACCATACACCATATAACACACAATGTGTACGCAGCACGTTGTCTGTGTCTGTAGTCCTACAACCAAACACAACTGTTACCATGTACCATATAACACACAATGTGTACGCAGCACATTGTGTCTATAGTCCTACAACCAAACACAACTGTTACCATACACCATATAACACACAATGTGTACGCAGCACGTTGTCTGTGTCTGTAGTCCTACAACCAAACACAACTGTTACCATACACCATATAACACACAATGTGTACGCAGCACGTTGTGTCTATAGTCCTACAACCAAACACAACTGTTACCATGTACCATATAACACACAATGTGTACGCAGCACGTTGTCTGTGTCTATAGTCCTACAACCAAACACAACTGTTACCATACACCATATAACACACAATGTGTACGCAGCACGTTGTCTGTGTCTATAGTCCTACAACCAAACACAACTGTTACCATACACCATATAACACACAATGTGTACGCAGCACGTTGTCTGTGTCTATAGTCCTACAACCAAACACAACTGTTACCATACACCATATAACACACAATGTGTACGCAGCACGTTGTCTGTGTCTGTAGTCCTACAACCAAACACAACTGTTACCATACACCATATAACACACAATGTGTACGCAGCACGTTGTGTCTGTGTCTATAGTCCTACAACCAAACACAACTGTTACCATACACCATATAACACACAATGTGTACGCAGCACGTTGTCTGTGTCTGTAGTCCTACAAACAAACACAACTGTTACCATACACCATATAACACACAATGTGTACGCAGCACGTTGTCTGTGTCTATAGTCCTACAACCAAACACAACTGTTACCATACACCATATAACACACAATGTGTACGCAGCACGTTGTGTCTGTAGTCCTACAACCAAACACAACTGTTACCATACACCATATAACACACAATGTGTACGCAGCACGTTGTGTCTGTAGTCCTACAACCAAACACAACTGTTACCATACACCATATAACACACAATGTGTACGCAGCACGTTGTCTGTGTCTATAGTCCTACAACCAAACACAACTGTTACCATACACCATATAACACACAATGTGTACGCAGCACGTTGTGTCTGTAGTCCTACAACCAAACACAACTGTTACCATACACCATATAACACACAATGTGTACGCAGCACGTTGTCTGTGTCTGTAGTCCTACAACCAAACACAACTGTTACCATACACCATATAACACACAATGTGTACGCAGCACGTTGTCTGTGTCTGTAGTCCTACAACCAAACACAACTGTTACCATACACCATATAACACACAATGTGTACGCAGCACGTTGTGTCTGTGTCTGTAGTCCTACAACCAAACACAACTGTTACCATGTACCATATAACACACAATGTGTACGCAGCACGTTGTCTGTGTCTGTAGTCCTACAACCAAACACAACTGTTACCATACACCATATAACACACAATGTGTACGCAGCACGTTGTCTGTGTCTATAGTCCTACAACCAAACACAACTGTTACCATATACCATATAACACACAATGTGTACGCAGCACGTTGTCTGTGTCTATAGTCCTACAACCAAACACAACTGTTACCATGTACCATATAACACACAATGTGTACGCAGCAAGTTGTCTGTGTCTATAGTCCTACAACCAAACACAACTGTTACCATATACCATATAACACACAATGTGTACGCAGCACGTTGTCTGTGTCTATAGTCCTACAACCAAACACAACTGTTACCATACACCATATAACACACAATGTGTACGCAGCACGTTGTGTCTGTGTCTGTAGTCCTACAACCAAACACAACTGTTACCATGTACCATATAACACACAATGTGTACGCAGCACGTTGTCTGTGTCTGTAGTCCTACAACCAAACACAACTGTTACCATACACCATATAACACACAATGTGTACGCAGCACGTTGTGTCTATAGTCCTACAACCAAACACAACTGTTACCATACACCATATAACACACAATGTGTACGCAGCACGTTGTCCGTGTCTGTAGTCCTACAACCAAACACAACTGTTACCATACACCATATAACACACAATGTGTACGCAGCACGTTGTCTGTGTCTATAGTCCTACAACCAAACACAACTGTTACCATACACCATATAACACACAATGTGTACGCAGCACGTTGTGTCTGTAGTCCTACAACCAAACACAACTGTTACCATACACCATATAACACACAATGTGTACGCAGCACGTTGTCTGTGTCTATAGTCCTACAACCAAACACAACTGTTACCATACACCATATAACACACAATGTGTACGCAGCACGTTGTGTCTATAGTCCTACAACCAAACACAACTGTTACCATACACCATATAACACACAATGTGTACGCAGCACGTTGTCTGCGTCTGTAGTCCTACAACCAAACACAACTGTTACCATACACCATATAACACACAATGTGTACGCAGCACGTTGTCTGTGTCTATAGTCCTACAACCAAACACAACTGTTACCATACACCATATAACACACAATGTGTACGCAGCACGTTGTCTGTGTCTATAGTCCTACAACCAAACACAACTGTTACCATACACCATATAACACACAATGTGTACGCAGCACGTTGTCTGTGTCTGTAGTCCTACAACCAAACACAACTGTTACCATACACCATATAACACACAATGTGTACGCAGCACGTTGTCTGTGTCTGTAGTCCTACAACCAAACACAACTGTTACCATATAACCTCAGTCATAAGCCAAACCTTTTGGGCATTTTCTTTTTAGCTATAAGCCGGATTTTAACCCCCAAACTCACATTCAGCAGCGAGGATTTGATGTATAGGAAGGAGTGAAATAATTTTCATAAACTTTTATTATAAGCCAAATTTTTCTTTCAAACTCACATTCAGCTTATAATCGAGGTAGGCTTATAGCAGAGGTTTTACAAGGAATTATAAGCCAAATCTTTCTTTCAAACTCACATTCAGCTTATAATCGAGGTAGGCTTACAAAGTCAAGACAGGAGAACTTGGCGAGACTCCCCTCTGGGAGGTCGTAATCCTCAATTTTAGTTGTTAGCTCATTAACATCAGATACCATCACCTCACACCTTGTAAACAACCTATTTCAATGCTCAATCGAACTTGCCCTATTCTGACAATCACACTCTCAGACATCACAGGTTTATAGTGGTCATTTATGACAGGTAGTGGACCCTGGAGGTGATAAAGATTACCACAGGGCACTTGGGGTACTCCCCCCTGGGAGGGTTACACTCTCCTAATGACCCCCTGCAGTTTTATCAATTAAGTTTCTCTTTGGCGGCTTCGCCAAGTTCTCCGGTCTTGACTATAGCAGAGGTTTTACAAGGAATTCATGGTGAGGTAGGCCTAATATTATGCTATTTTGAACATCTCTGAAAGTAAACTTTAGTCTACCTATATTACATATATGCAAAAATAATTGTGTAAATTACAACAATATCATACAACACTTTTTAAGTACCGTAAATTCCCGTGTATTACCCGCATCTCGCGTATAACCCGCACCCCCAACTCAGGAGAATCCTATAACCCGTTTTTGGATCTGAAAATCTCCAATTTAGTACTGTTCTATAGTAATAAAAACCCTGCACCCTATATAGGCATGTTTGGTATCAAATGAAAGCTGAGTCTGATTCGCGTATAACCTGCGGGTAGTACGCGGGAATTTACGGTATATTTTGCATGTCAGATTCCTATGAGGTATTAAATTGTAAGTTGTACTTACTCTCCATCAAAGTCAAAAGACCTGAAACCAGACAAATAATGAAAATTACACACAATTCATGAAAATTGTATACAATAATTAACAAAACAGGATATTGACTACTGTAAATTCTCACATATATAAGTATTACCGTAAAACCTTGCGTATAAGCCTAACTCGTGTATAAGCCGCACCCCTAACTTTGACAGATTATATAAGCTGCAGAGGGGGTCTGAAAATTGTTAATTTGGTACTGTAGTATACTTATAAAAACTCTCGTATAAGCCGCACCCTATATAGGCATGTTTGGTATCAAAAGAAAGCTGAGTCTGACTCGCGTACTAGCCGCGGCTTATACGCGAGGTTTTACGGTAGTCACACAGTCTCCAGTATAAGCCAGACCAAGGTTACGTATTAGATAGACGACACCTGTACCTTGGTATGCCTCATAACCACTGCCCCACAAGGTCAAGACGAGGTGTTATACACCGAGTCGAAGACCAGTGGGCAGTGGTTATGAGGCATACCAAGGTACAGGTGTTTTCTATCTGACTTAACCCTCGGGTATGCAAAATACCCAAGGTGCGATTCCTTTGTCTTAGGTGTCACCCATGGGTTAACCTTTAAATAAGGACTGTAGGGTGCTTTAATGCACCAAGCACTCGGGGGTCAGCATAACAGGGTTTGGTTTGACACACCAATGCAGTGCTGGCGAGTTACTTGTCAGCACTGCAAAGGTCCATCTTGATGACAAACGTAGCTTAACCCTTTAAGGATAGCATGATGCCTTAATGCATCATGATCCATGAATGCAGCCCTGGCGAGTAACTCGCCAGTGCTGCATTCAAACATCATGCCAGCCAACCTTATGAGGTTGGCCAGCCAACCTTATGAGGTTGAGACACTCCTGAAGGGTCAGCATGTTGCACCAATGCAGCACTGGTGAGTTACTCGCCGGTGCTGCATTGGTGCATCACGACGACAAATGTCATCTTTTAGTGACATCCATCCTTAAAGGGTTAAATAAAATGTTAACTTACCCAGAATCCATCTGCACCATGACGACGCCTGCTATGAAGAGTGGGATGCCGATGACCCACATGAAGACGAGGAAGCAGCAGGCGACGACCGACCCTGCCAGGATGCCGGCTGCCTGGTCCCCGCCCTGCCCCTCCCCATGCCCCTCCCCACCCCCCCTCCCCATGCCCCTCTCCACCGCCGTCTCCGTGACCCATCCTCTCCCTCTGTCACCTGCAAGCACAAAATTAGTATGTGTTACATGAATAATTAATTCACAGTCCCAAAGGCCAACTAAAAAGCACAATTCTAAGAGGCTTGTACGGTAGTAAGTTTTTCATTTTTTGACATTTTTTTGATTTTATACTATATTTTCTAATGCAGAATGGATTATAGTTTACTGTGTCAAATAGTGCAAGATGGACTATAGTTTATGACTGTCAAATAGTGCAGGATGGATTATAGTTTACGGTGTCAGATAGTGCAAGATGGACTACAGTTTACTGTGTCAGATAGTGCAAGATGGACTATAGTTTACTGTGTCAGATAGTGCAAGATGGACTATAGTTTACAGTGTCAGATAGTGCAAGATGGACTATAGTTTACAGTGTCAGATAGTGCAAGATGGACTATAGTTTACTGTGTCAGATAGTGCAAGATGGACTATAGTTTACTGTGTCAGATAGTGCAAGATGGACTATAGTTTACAGTGTCAGATAGTGCAAGATGGACTATAGTTTACAGTGTCAGATAGTGCAAGATGGACTATAGTTTACGGTGTCAGATAGTGCAAGATGGACTACAGTTTACTGTGTCAGATAGTGCAAGATGGACTATAGTTTACTGTGTCAGATAGTGCAAGATGGACTATAGTTTACTGTGTCAGATAGTGCAAGATGGACTATAGTTTACTGTGTCAGATAGTGCAAGATGGACTATAGTTTACTGTGTTAGATAGTGCAAGATGGACTATAGTTTACTGTGTCAGATAGTGCAAGATGGACTATAGTTTACTGTGTCAGATAGTGCAGGCTACAGTGGCAGATTTAGAGGGGGCGGGGCGCACCCCCTCCTTTTTTTCCTGAAGTTAAGAGTTTAATTGACCTTTTTAGACCCCAATGTTGGCCAAAAATCGGTGGTGCACCCCCTCCTTTTGTCTACAGAAGGGGGCGCACCCACCTCCTTTTCCAAATCCTGGATCCGCCACTGCCCTTATGGTGTGCAATACTAAGTTTTTAGCTACAGACTCAATGTCGGCACATGTCAGATACTGGACAAAACTATAAATCAGGTTCCAGGTATTCAAAAGCAGAAATATCATTGGATGGTTGCGGTTGGCAGCCTGCTTTGTGCTGTAGCGGGTGCTGTAGACAGAGAGTGGAAGTCTATTCTGAATAATTCACGAGTATTAAAGGGGCCCATTGTTGGACAATGTAGTGAAAGTATGGGGAGTGGATGGCTATATCTGACACGGAGATGTGGTCATTTCTTAAAATCGACATGCGACATTGAGCTTAGTGACATGGGGAAAAAAATAAGTGACATGGCATAGGGTCATGGGACAGGACAGGCCCTTAAAGTCAACATGGGACATGGGGATTTAAGTGACAGGTGACATGACCATTTCTTAAAATCAACATGCGCCATAGGGACCCCCTCATCTTGATCTATACCCCCCGAAAGTGAAACTAGACATGTGGCTCCAGAGGGGCTAAGGGAGTGTTCATTTATTATTTACAGGGGGGGGTGGGGGGGGGCGTAAAAATTTCCGACCCCTTCTGAGGGGGGGGGGGCGTAAAAAATTCTGACCCCTCTTGAGGGGGTGGGGCGTAAAAATTTAAGCCCCTTTTTTAGCCAAAAAAGCCCGCGCGTTACTATAGTTCAAAGGGGGGGGGGGACGAAAAATTTTCGGCGCCTTCGGTGAGGGGGGCGCGAAACGTTACACGCGCTCTCGAGGGGGGGGGCGTAAAAAATGTTCGCCCTTCCGCGCGAAATCTCACCACCCCCCCCCCTGTAATTAATAAATGAACACTCCCTAAAGGCGACCTGGTGACCTGGGGCTGTTTCCAGGCGACCTGGCACATTCCCGGGGGCACAGTATTCCAAGTGACTTGGCGACTTTTGAAGAAAGTTGGCTGTAGTAAAAATAGTCTAAAAAAAGCGACTTTGTGACCTGGAGCCCTTAATTTCGGCGACTTTCCGACCTAATGGGGGGGGGGGGGGGGGCTCTGCACCCCACCCACCTCTGCATTTTTTTGACCCCCCCCCCCCCAACAGGGGTCTACATTCCCCCCCCCCCCCCCTGGGTCAAGGGGTCCAAATTTTTTACCCCCCCTTGATAAAAAATGAGCACTCCCTTAATAAGGCAAAGTGAGTGTCCTAGCGGGTAGGGGGGATGCATGGTATGACACACAGAACAAACACAGGGACTTTAGAGACACACCTATGGCTCTAGACCCCTAAATTCGATATGGCGACATGGCCATTTCTTAAAATCGACATGCGACATGAGGCCTAGTGACATGCGACATGAGGCTTAGTGACAGGAGACATGGGCACTTCTTAAAATTGCCATGGGACATGAGCATTTTAAGCAACATAGACATGCGACATGGTCATTTCTTAAAATCGACATGCGACATGGGACCCTCCCATCAAGGGCCCCACACCTAGTCCTAGGTCTCCAGTAATAGGTGACACACAGCCTGACACTACAGAGTAGTCTGCAGTGTCGGTGTGGCCTACAGGGAGGCCGTCCCACAACTACAAAGTACAAGTAGAACTAGGCCGCCCCTCACCTGTACCACTTGTTGTAGTAGTTGTACATGTAACACCCACCTGCTGCAGTCGGGGTGAAGTAGATTGTCTGTGTTCCTCACGGTGTGTTAAAGTGTTGGTGTGTAGCTGGTAGTCCTAGAGTTGTACAAGTCGTGCCTCCTATAGCCTCCTGTCTGTGTGGTGTTGTCCCACTGTGTATGGGGGCCGTGTATGGGCCCCTGTCTGTGTGAGACACGGCGCGGAATGGGGTCACGGGGCGCGGGGTGTGTGTGTGGGGGGGGGGGGGGGGGGGGGGGGGGGGGTGCATGTGTAAGGGGGAGGGGGGTGGTGGCGGGAGGGGTTTGGACCTAGGGTTCAATGGGAAAGTGCGCCCACTGACGACACCAGCGGGCCGTGACGGGCGGTGATATTCGCACCTCTACGATGTGCGTATAGCTTTCCCTACTCGCACATCCTCGAGGTGTGGATAAGAATCCTTATTCGCACCTCGAGGAGGTGTAGGCTGGTTTACACTATTCGGACCTCTATAGGAGGTGTAAAGTAGAATTCTTATTCGCACCTCAAGAAGGTTTAGCATAGTACAAATGTAGGCCTAGTATTTTGTATAAAAGGAATTTTTTTTAGTTTCGACGGGGGGGGGGGGGGGGGGGGTCAAAAATTGCAGGCCCCTTTGGAATTAAAAAAAAAACTTTTTGATCCGCTTGGTAGGCCTGCTTTGGTGTTGCGCACCTACCATCAAATTCCTAGGGGTGGGGGGGGGGGGGGACCAACAACTTTTTGACTCCTGGGAGGGGGGGGGGGACACAGGGAATAACCCCTTATAATCGACTTTTCAGCAATTACTATCAGCCTATTATTAATTATGGGGGGGGGGGGGAGTGGAAAAATTACAACCCCTGCCGAAGGCTTTGGGGGGGGACAAATTTTGACAACTGGCAATGAGGGGGGGGTTGCCTTTGAAATTTTTTCTTTGACTTACTATTAATATTTTATAAACATAATTATTGAGGACCCCCCCCCCCCCCAGGGGCGGATACAGGGGGGGGGGGAGTCCTTGGGGTCAGGACCCCCCCCCTTTTGGAAAACAATTTAGATTTTTTTAATGATAATTTGATCCGCCGCAAGTCGCGGCGCGTCACTTTTCGGTACTTTGGTGTTTGGTGGACCCCCCCCCTTTTCAAATTTCTGGGTCCGCCCCTGCCCCCCCCCAACATCTGAGGTGTGAATAAGAATTCTTACTTACACCTCCTGGAGGTGTGAATAAGAAATACCAGCCACACCTCCTCGAGGTGCGAATAAGAATTCTTATCCACACCTCGAGGAGGTGTGAATAGCAGGCCCTTCTTACTGTCTGATATCTACACCTCCTCGAGGTCCGAATAGTGAAACCAGCCTACACCTCCTCGAGGTGCGAATAGAAATCCTTATTCGCACCTCGAGGATGTGCGTATATCACCGGCCATCCGTGACGTCTGCAACGTTGGGAGATGGGTCGCTGTGGAGGTATGGATTAGCCCCGGGCCGGGGGGTGGGGCGGGGGGGGAGGAATAGTTTTTGACCCTTTGTCAACCCTTACCCTTCGTGAGGGGGATTTTGCTCAAAAAGTACCCTTGAACCTTCCCAGCCGCACTCCTGTGTATACAAAATATATCAAGTGCCCCCCCCCCCCCCGGTGGGGGTGGGGGGCACTTGGGGGTGGGGGTCTGATGGGGGGTCCCCATTTCCCATGTTAATTTTTTTGGTTTCTCCCCTCTGTAATAGTGTCAGCATGCATATGTCAATGTGAATCATTGTGCATCATGCGGCTGTATGGGGGTACCCAGGTTATACACTACCGAAGGGTTGGTATAAGTGAAGGGACACTAATATTATAAGTCATCGAATGCCTACGGGTTAGTTCGGGAAGCCAGAACCAGGGGGCACCCCTATCGGAAGCGGACAGTATATAAGCTGTCCTCACCCCCTGGCTCTGGCAGACCTTCTCAGGTCTCCGACTGTGTAATATCATCTGAAAGAACCATTTTATCCGAAAGAACCAAACGAGACGAATTAGCTCTACTGTACAGGGTAACGTTCCAATAAAACCCTTCATCTTTGCATCTCTACATGAAAACTGCAGTTCGAGTCCTTATTTAATCGAATTACATAGAGACAAACTCTACACTGGTGCCGTGACCAGGATTTTCATGAAAGAGATAGCGGACTGACCCTGGCAGAGGCTCAGTCAAAGAAAGGGGGGGAGGAAGGATCCAGGTCCGACCTGGAGGATGGGGAACTGGACCTTACGGTGGCCCAAATAAATAAAGTCTGGAATGTGGCAGCTCGAATGCATACTCCGGACAAGAAAGGATCCCGAAAGAGGAGTCTGGTTTTCCGAACTCCGGGAGAATATACACCAATGAGGACGATTCGGAGCACTAACCCGTTCAGAGGGAATCCATGGGCAGACCTGCTTCCCTCCGAACCAAACCTCGGACACATGGAAAGAGACCTGTCCAGGAGAGGCAAACAGATCCCTGACTACGATGCCTACTGCGAAAAATTGAAAGCAGAGGAGGAGGAAATGAGGGATCGGTATACAGCCATGAATGAGGATCTGATCCGTCTAGCAGAAGAGAAAGCGAGAGTACTCGCTCAGAACCAGAAGGAAGCAGAGGAATTGAAAGAGGTGAAGGCCAGGATACAGGCAGATCGCAAGTATATAGGTGAACAGTTGGCGCTCGAAACCTCTCAGCTGGCAAAGGTTCAGCAGAAGGTTAAGAGTGTACAGCACCATTTAACGGAGGAGCAAGCTCAACTCCAGAAAGATAAGGAGGAGGCTCGCAAAAGTCGAGATCTCCGAGACACCTATGAGATCGAGATCGATCGACAGTCGGAGAAGGTAAAGAAAATCAAGGCGGACTTCTCTAAGGAGGAACAGTCCGACCAAGCGATGCGGGAGCAATTCGAACAGGAGCGAGAGGCCCTGAAGCAAGCCCGGATTGAAATGAAGACTGACCTGGAGGCACTCCAGAAAAAGAAGGAGGAAATAAACGACACCTACTTGGCCTATGAGTTACAGGTGGAGGAGACCCGCAAGGGAAAGGAGGCTAGTCGCCAGGAGACTAGGAATGGGGGGCTCGAGCAACCGAAGCACGTAGCGTCCACCCCTAGTCCAATACTGAAACCCGAAGATCCGCTGGAAACACGGGGTACCGTTTCGGACGGAAAATACGCACTAAATCGAGGGAGGCCCACCCCGAATGAGGCCGACCGAAAAGTAACGTATGGGGGAACGGAGGAGAAAGAGATTTCCAGTGCCCATGATCTTATGAGCGAGGTCCCACCCAAACGAATGAATCATAGCTACGGCTCCTTGCATCCATTCGCGGATGATACTCTGGCAGGCCACAATTATACGGTGCCACCTCCACCAAGACCGGTCCCTGCCCCACAAACCCGGTTAACAAAACGATCGTCCATGGGCCCGAGGGTTCAAGTTCAAGTTCAAGTTCAAGTATCTTTTATTGTTTTCCATCATTATATGTTTTTCGGGTACAATATTGGGTCGGCGGCCCTCGTTGAAAATATACAATAAGGTGAAATATTCTTCACTTTTGTATTTTATGTAATGTACAGCACATTATAAGACAAGGATATGTAAATATATAACATATTATATATATGTATATATATGTATTACTTAAATTCCATGCGGCTGACAGAATTCCTGTTCGTAAAGAAATTATCGAAATAAATATATACGTGTAGTATATGATTGTCTTGCTTTCTTTTCTTTCAAGCATAGGTCACCTCATTCATACATATCCATCTACATTAGAGCCTGTGTTTAGTTCCTAGCCTACGTCCTAGGGGTCGGTGGGACAGTCTTGTCACCAAAATAAACATACAACACAATACCAAGAATTACAAAATTACAATAGGTTTTTTACAATATTCCAATCCTCCAAACTGTCTAACATCAATCCGTCTTATCTAAGAGTATATGGGTGGTCCATGTGTGACTCCACGGACCCCTTGAAGAATCCCCAAAACCTTATCTATGTAATTTAGACCTGAGCTCTAATCCGTCTAGGACATCACCTTTTGTTCGAGTCACCTAGACTCTTGTACATAATGTGCTACTTTACTGAGTGCGCGCAGTAGGCTGGTGTGAGCCAACTTCACTCTACATAGATTCACGCATGTGGTGAGTTTTGTATATACCGGTAAGTAATTTTTAGGCAAGATGCACATTGAAGAGATGAGGGGTCTAACCTTTGGTTGTGATTTTGGTTTGATGCAACCTGAAACCAGTGTTGTCAAGCGATTATAGTATAAATCAGTATGTAATTTGTAGTTTGTTCTGTACAGTCTGAGAACCAGTACTGTGTATGTTATTTAGATAGCTTGGGGTTTGACTCAGCCTGAAACACCAGTGCCGACTTACTCCAGGAAGTTTATAAGTGTACAATATTTTAGCTTTCATAAGATGATTGCTTAATAATTTCAATCATGGGGTGAGATTTACAAGAATTGACTACTCTGTCTGATAACCAGTACAGCTACCGTCTTAGAGATTTACTTATAATCAATGAGTTCTCTGCCTGAGAACCAGAGCCGAGTAACTCGATTCTAGACCAATATAAGAGATGTCTTAGAGGGTTACATATAGGTGATGAGTTCTCAGCCTGAAAACCAGAGCCGAGTAGCTCGTTTCTAGACCAATTTTGGCCGTGGTTTTTTGTTTTTGATCAGGTCTTTAAATTTCTGCCTTTTTTCTGTCTTTTGTATGTCTGCGGCAAGGTGATCCCATTCCCATACCCCGCGATACATAGGGCTTTTGTACATGGTTTTAAGCTGATATACATGAGATCTAAATTTGAGTTTATGATCACCCCTGGTTCTCCGTTGTTCCACTGCCAGGGTCACTCCCTGTTTTTGGGCTAATTTATGCATCATACATAGTAACTGCGAGAGACGCCTCGTTTCAAGTTTGTCAATCTTAAACTCCTCATGCAGGGCTGTTGCCGAGCATCTCTCATACATATTTTTATATTTACAAACCCTTAGCCCCCTGTTCTGCAGTTTCTGCACCTTGTTGACCAAGTCTAGTGTTGTGCAGTCGATCAAAAAGCTTGCGTAGTCTGCGTACGGTACTACCTTTTGTTTGTAAATAAGTAATGATTGCGGCTCATCCATATACTTTCGTATCCTGGCCAGCAGGTTTATTTTATAACTATATTTACTGATCAAATTTTTAACATGTGGTTTAAAGGTCAGCTTATTGTCTATAATCGCACCCAAATACTTATACTGATCTACTTCTTCCAGAAGGGTGTCGCCGATTTTGATTACCATTTTGGGGGGGTCCTTACATGTGCCATTTCGGTTTATTCGCATAACCTGGGTTTTTTTACTATTTATTGTTATACAATTTTGTTTACACCATGTAGTAGTGCGTTGCACATCCCTATTCAGTTTGGCTTCCGCATCATTTAGTGTGTCACCACTTGCAATCAATACAATGTCGTCTGCATACATGAAGGTGGTTGATTCTCTCACAACATTTGGAAAATCATTTACAAAAATTATGAACATCAATGGCCCGAGACTGCTGCCCTGTGGTACACCATAATTAACTCTACACTCTTTTGAGCTTGAGTTGTTCAAAATAGTTACTTGTCTTCTATTGTGTAAATACGATTTTAACCATTTCAGGGTATTTTTATCAATTTTTAGGCTTTCACATTTTTTCAATAGTAAATTGTGGTGGACCGAGTCAAAAGCCTTTGACCCATCAACAAAACACACCCCTAAACTCTTCCTCTTATCTAGTTGCTCGTATGCATGTCTGGTAAAGTCAAAGATAGCGTCGCCCGTCCCCAAGTTTGGTCTGAAGCCGTATTGGCACTCAGTCAGTAATTTATTGATGCTCAAGTGGTTCATAATGTGCTTGTGTACTATTTTTTCAATTAATCTGCCGGGTACCGGCAACAGGTTAATGGGTCGCCAGTTTCCTATGGCATCAAGTTTCCCTGTCTTAGGTATTGGCACCACCGTGCTTAAGGACCAGTCATCCGGGAATATTCCCTTTAATATCGAGGTTCTGAAAAGATGTGTCAGCTGGGGGATGATAACTCTGAGACTGTCTCTGAGGATCTTTGCATTGATCCCCTTTATACCGCTCGACTTGTGGATGTTAATATCTTCAACCAGATTTTCCACCATGTCATAGTCAATTACCATATCCTGACAGGGAGTGTCAACCGTGTACATTACATTCTGATTTTCGTCAATGTCAAACTGCATTTGGTTTGCCATATTTTCCCCTACATTGGTAAAGAATTCATTAAAATAATCTGCAGCTTGCGAGTCTGGTACTTTCTCAGCTGTAACATGATGTGTGAAATCTGCCCGCGTGCCTATTTCTTTAGGTTTGATTAAGTTTGAAACTTTTTTCCAGAAATCATGTAAACCATCTTCTTTGGATTTGAAAGCATCATCAATTTGAATTCTCTTGGAATCTTGTGCCATTAAATTAATACGATCTCGTAAATTTTTTGCTGCACTGAATTCGCCTGTAATTCTGGTTTCTAAGTAGCGCTCCATGTGCTGTCTTCTATCCTCAATCAGCTCTCTGATCTCGGCTGTCATCCACTCTACATCTCTAGTTTTCACTGTCATTGTTTTTGTAGGACATACTTCATCCAGATAGCTGACTATTAACTCCAGAATGACAAGCCATTGCTCATTTGGATTTTCCATTTTATAAAATTTTGCCCAATTAAAATAAATTAGCCTTTCCTCCAGATCTTGACAGTTATAATTCCTGTAACTCCTTCCTTCAAAAGTTATTTCTGTAAACTTGACGGGTGCCTTTTTTTGTATAGCCATTACCGGTAGGTGATCACTTATCAGGTCACCAGTCGGTTTACTGTACACAATATCATCAGCGTTCGTAAGTATGTTATCTATAATTGTGCCACCGTCTTCATTTGGTCTAGTACAATGTGTAATGAGAATTTTCAGGTTGTAGCTTTTTATGAAAGTGTCTAATGGTTGGTATTTTGGGTCATCAGGTTTCTCGAAATTTATATTGAAATCCCCACCTATCCATAAATCATAGTCATCTATTGATATATCATCCAAAATATTTTCCAATTTATCAGTGAAATTGTTGCTGTTGCCCCCTCCCGGTCTGTATATATTGCATATTACTTTTTTCCTCCTTTTCGGTTGACATATTGACACAGTTAATATCTCTAGATCATCACTAATGTATGTACCATGATTGACTACATTTGTGTGATTTGCGAACTCATTTTTGACGTACAAGACTAGCCCACCACTTTTGTTGGCAGTCCTGTCTAGCCTGAACATAGTGTTACCAATCCATTTAAGTTCATCATCCTCAATATTTTCATTCAACCACGTTTCAGATATACAGAAAATGTCAGCTTTGTAGAAACATTCCATGATATCGGTCATCTTACCAGCCATGCTGCGCGCATTCATGAATATGATTCGCATTCCTCTGGGGTATATATCACCCATTGTCTATGTGGGTCCTGCCTGTTGTGTGCTCAAGGGTTTCCCTTCCCACATCCTCCCATATTGTTGTCACCTGGCTTGTTAGGACCACCCAACTACTTGTCCACAAGTTGGCTTCTCCTTCCTGTGAACAATGACTCTCAACATGTGGCTTGTTCATATTATGCTCTTGGTATGATAATGACCAGCAGAGCAGTCCTGAAAGTGGATCCATTACTTAATACTGAGTAGCTGAAAATTAGGTCACGTATGCATGTAACTCATACAACTGAGTTCTACTGCTTGTTCATGGCCACCTATCACCAATATGGCGTTGTGGGTTTTAACAAACAAGTCCCCCCTCCCCCCTTTTGTTGACCTATCCGTACCCCACCCTCCACCCCCCCCCCCCTTGATCCCTTATGCCTCCTGCCACCCTGCTCCCCCCCCTCCCCCCTGAGTCTTCTCTACATGGTAGTTAAGTCATGATGGTACCCGGGAACATATAGCAATGTAGTCTTGGAGGTTTACTGAGAGAACTATATGGGACTCCTGACTACCAGTGAGTCCTCAGAAGTATTGACGTTCCAGTTAACTGATTACCATAATTGTTTGTTAAGAATAAGATAATTATATGGGAGACATAATATGTGGGACTCCTGATAACCAGTGTGTCTCTTAAAGGTGGTTTACTGTATGGGACTCCTGACGACCAGTGAGTCCTCAGCAGTGTTTACATACCAATTACTGACTACTATGATTGTTTGATAGTATAAAGTGATTTTATGGGAGAAATAATATGTGGGACTCCTGACGACCAGTGAGTCCTTAAAGTGGTTTACTATTTTCTGGTTTACTAGCCACCTGACTACCAGTGTGGCAGGTGTTTGAGTCCCCTGATTACCAGTGGGACCCTTATTGTCATTAGGTACACTAAATGCTATTGTTGTTACTCAGTGCGAGGCAGATCTTGGCGCCCATTATCTCCGCCAGCTGGTCTGAGGGGCCTACCCCTGTAGTGTTTAGTTTCTTGAAGTAGGACGTCCACTTCTTGTTTCTGCTATTGTAATGAAATAGACATCTATCGTACCTAGGTGTCTCCATGCCAATGTTTTTATTAAGTCTCTGTATCTCTGCATTGAGCCTCACCATGGCCCAGTCCAGTGTTACTTGGTTTTTCTCGCTGACTTGTCTTGAGCTTTCTGTTGTGGTATTGTATGCTGACATCTTGACTGTTAGCGCTGGGCATAGCACCAATTTAAGGAGTGGATACTTGCTTTTACATTCACTGATCAATGCTTGAAGTGTGCTTTTGGCTCCAAGATAAGCCAGCTCCATGACTTGGTCATCATTGTTTATAATGTCCAGACCCCCGTTGACATCGTGCCCAAGTAGGTCCCAAGGTACCGCCATCACGTAAATATGCTTCCTGGGTATGAAGGCGATGTTGTCGTCGTCCAGCAGCCATTTGATGATCATGCTCATCGTCATTCTTCTGTCTAATACTTTGAAAACTAGCCCAGGCGGGCAGCTTGCCTTGACGTGCTCTGCTACTCCTGCGTGGTCACTGTCAGCCAACACGAGCGCCGAGTGTCTGTGTATTTAAAGGGAACAATGTGACCGTTAGAGGCTTAATTCAACGTCTTTTTTTTAGATTGAAAGTTTTACGTTATAATATGCACACTTACAAAGGCTGCTGATCGATCTCAATGTCCATATCCATGTTGTTGGTTGTTTAAATGTGTATTCAGTACGCTCTGTGTGTTGTCGGCGCTTTTTCCTAGTTGACCTAGTTCTACACCTGATCAGCAGCGTCACCGGTGGCCGCGTTCGGGTGTAACCCTTCTTCATCCATCAATTTTTTTCTGACTTTCATCAGGATTTTCCCGGTCCTGTTCATCCCTCTGCCGCTATGTCTCATGTACTCTTTCTTGTCATTGTAGACCTCACTCTTGTTGACAAAACCTCCTGAATAGTATTTGTCAGTTGTACTCTCAATCAGGTCATGTGGGTACGTCTCGTACAATTCTTTTTTCTTTTTCGGATTACTTCTGAACTTGAGTTCAATTCCGTCCTCCAGGACTTGGTCACTTATTTTGAACCATTCGCACCCTGGTGGTTCGTCTAAGGAGTCACCAATATTCTTCATTCGTATGGGCTTCTTTGTCTTCAGCACAGCTGTGGCCTCATTTTTGGCGCCCAGTGACACACATTTATAATACTGGAAATGCTGTTCTACACACGTGAATTCCAGATCCTCCTCATTTACATTTGTTGCCTTGACTTTGAAAGGTGCGTAATTGAAGTTAGAGAGTGTCGCCTCCTCTCCATTGAAACATAGACCACTGTCGGTCAGTCGAACGCGTACATCTCTTTTCGGGAGTTCCTCTGTGACGTCAGGCGGGGGATTCCCCGGAATGTGGGGCGCCCCGGGATTTCCAATGTTGTTGTTTACATTCTCAGCACGTGCGTCCTCTTCCTGTAGATTGATTTTCTTTTTCTTCGCTCGTTTACCGGGTAATACGGCTCTTGGTAGATCATCTATGTCTTCATGGGCGTAGAAGGTATCATTGATCACTATGCCTTCGGAGGTGGCTTTGATTCTCGCGGCCTTTGTGGTTTTGTTGGTCTCGGTGACTGATTTAATGATTCTTTTGGCTCGCCTAAGCTGTGTGCCTTCATAATGCTCAACTGCTAGATTACCCCATTTTGGGTGCTTTCTGATTGTGTGTCGTTTACTAAGTATTCTGTTGGTTGACTCGAGGTTGCTTAGTTCTATCCTTACTGGTGGAACTTGTATCATTTTCTTTCCAATTCTGTTTGTAACCAATACGTCTGGGTTTGACATCTGTATGCCACATTCTCTGAAAATGGCTCCCATTTTCCCATCTAGGTTCTCAGCTGGGTGGTGAGGTACACCATGTATTATTAGTGTTCTGTCCTCGCTGGGGTAGTCGTAGGTGGACCCCAGTTTGGAGTGCTCCTCACTGATATTTCCTGGCTTCAGGGGTGGTTTGTGGATTTTGTTAGCTTTTTCCTGTTTAGCTCTTTCAGCCTCTTGGTCTCTCTCTATCTCTTTGGCTAATAGCTTGTCAAGGTGCTCCTGCTTCAATAGATTGTCTTTTTTCAGGTTCTCTAAGTCTTGGGTGAGGACTGCCACCTGGTGGTCAATCTGAACTTGTATCGTCTGTTGTATGTCTGTGTTAATTACCTCCGTTTGTTTGCCTAATCTCTCCTCTAGTAATCTGGTGATCTTCTGGTCCATTTCTTCCTCTATATGTAGTTCATAAGCCTTCATTTCCTTTCTCCTACGTTTGGATTCTTCTTCTAAGTCCTGCTTTACCTGATTGAAAGCTAGCCTAGTCTCTTCCTCAATTCTTTCAGTGTTACTCTGATTGATGTCTATTTGTGTCTGCAGCCCCCCAGTGGTGACTTTGAAGTCCTCTTCTATTCTTTCTAGTTTGCTATCTAACTTGGTTTCCACTACTGTTAGATTATTGCCTATCCTGTCTACCTGTTGTTTCAGTTGCGTGTTTGTGCTAATCACACCCGACATCATTTCCATAATCTTGGTGAATTGCTTATTCTCATACTTCTTGGCCTGTGTGGGAGAGTAGGGGGATGTCTGCTCTGGAATTGTTGATTTATATAGGAGTAGGTCTCTATCCGGAGAAGAGGCCGGTCGTGAGTCTTTACTACTGGACTCAGGTGTGTTGGCGGTCAGCCCAGGTGTACAGGCCGTCATGGCCGTCGCGCCTGGCTGCTCCTCACCTGTCGATTCATTATGGTCACTCTCGGTGGCTGTGTGATACCCTGCTGATATTACTGTGGAATTTAACTCATTGGTGTCATCACTTTCATTACCAGACCCTTCCTCTAATTTTGACATGGCAATTCTACTCCTGGCTGATTTTCGGGTAGGTTCTTTACACATTGATTTTTTACCTGTGACGCCGGTCTTGTTGTTAGCGGCCATTGTGTACCTGGTTTCGTCTATGTTGCGGTACGTAGGTGATAATAAATGTCCGTGACTGGGAGGTTGTTCCCTGTTGCCTAACAAAAATGACTGTTTTCCATTCGCCTATGGTTTATAGTCCTATTCACTGGAAACTAAGGCCCTACTTGGCTAAAATCCCGTTGGATCCATCCAAAACTGCTCTGCGGTTTCCTAAAGCGTCTACCTGGTCGCCATGTTGTCTATTATGATCAAAATAGACAACATGGCGACCAGGTAGACGCTTTAGGAAACCGCAGAGCAGTTTTGGATGGATCCAACGGGATTTTAGCCAAGTAGGGCCTTAGTTTCCAGTGAATAGGACTATAAACCATAGGCGATGGTATAGTAGAGTCCGATCCTTGTATTCAAGGGATGGGGATAGATTGTTGCAGCCGAACCCGGGAGGATGAGTCCGAGATTATGGAGTGGAGTCGGAGGCAATCGGATCGGCTGGTTTGGAGCCATAACAGCGCTCGGAAGCCCGTTCGAACTCCCCGGCGCTTCAATGGGGAGAACTGGAAAGAAAGCTATCAAGACTTCTGCGACGACAACCGTTACCATGGGTGGGACAAGGAGGCTTCCTTAGGTCCCCTCATTAAATGGTTGAGTGAAGGTCCGGGGCGGATAGCGGTAGATGATTGGCGGATGACTTACGGAGAGTCCGGAGATTATGACCAACTAGTGGCGGCAGCCACACACATCTTCGGTGTGTTGTCTGCGAATGATCCTTGGTCGGAGTTCCAGGTACGGACACAAAAACCGAAGGAATCCCCGAAGGTGTTCGGTCTGGAACTTCAAAGATTGTTACAAAAGGCCCGGCCTTATTGGAGGCGTGACGACGAATATTTCTTGGATGAACTATTCACACACTTCATAAAAGGGCTGAGGGATCCGTCTCATGCTGAGCTTGTACAGAGGGAATGGGGACGAGGTTCATCAATGGTGGACTTCTTTTTGGCTATCGACCAGCATGAAAAGAATCTGTAACGTTCCAATAAAACCCTTCATCTTTGCATCTCTACATGAAAACTGCAGTTCGAGTCCTTATTTAATCGAATTACATAGAGACAAACTCTACATAAGTATGATTCACTAATTGTAGTGGCCAAAGCCAATGATTGAGACAAAGTGTTGTGACAGAAGTTGACTTGCTACTGTTTATTACCTTTTCCACATGAGAGCAGTTACAGGTGCATGAGTACTCTTACAGAGTTGATGAATTGTCCTGCAATCACATAGAATAGCCACAGGAGATCTCTTGGGTAGATACTTATTTCCTATGGTTTGACACAGTAGCACACATACACTCCTTATAATGTCTTAAAGTGTTGAAGTCCTTTGGTGAATGTAAATGGAACTGTGTATAACTCCAACTTTAACTGTACAAAGAATATTGTCTCCTATAGTCCTCAGGTACAAAGTCCAGCTTCAGCAAGTTCAATATTCAGCAAGTTCAATATAGTCCAATGTATACAGGTAGGGTAATCCTGGAGCACTCTGACACAGGTCTGCTCCCCATGGTGGTCTTGTAGCTACTGATTTCACCACCTCCACAGCACTGCCTTTTATAGGCCACAGACATGCTGATGTCAGACTCCAACAGGCTGAGGTCAGCTTCAGAGGAATAAGTAAGATGCAATAACCCTCGGAGGCTGATGTCAGACTCACACATGCTGAGGTCAGCTTAGAGAAATAAGTATGATGCAATAACCAAACAGGGTGATGAAACATACATAGTACACACTAGGAGGCTGATGTCAGCATCATATGGAAAGAGATTTCGCAATACCTCTACCTGATTGCAACATAGTCTGGAACACTCTAGAAGGGAGAGATGACGCAATACCCTCACTTGATTGCAACACATACACTACACTAATGTTATGCTAGCATTGCTCTTTTCGGCATGATGCACTCATCTGATACACATGTCTGCATGATGGGTATATGATGCTCCAAAGAGTTACTCACTGATTGGTGCATCATGACGACAGATGAATATGAAGTATTGGGGTAATATCATGCTGTCCTTAAAGGTTTGACCACACCTGAGGTGACAGGTCAGGCATCATTAAACCTTTAAGGACGGATGTCGCTAAAAGGTGACATTAGTCATCATGATGCACCAATGCAGCCCTGGTGAGTTACTCGTCGGTGCTGCATTAGTGTATCATGCCAACCCTTTGGGAGTGTCTCAACCCTGTAGGGTGGGCATGATGCTTTAATGCAGCACTGGCGAGTTACTCACCAGGGCTGCAGTCACCTCATGATGCATAAAGGCATGATGCCATCCTGTGAGCTGCAGGTCAAGTGTCATTTAGTGGTCAGTGGTGGGGGAGGTTTGTTAACCCTTTGAGGATGACATAGTGCTTTAATGCACTTTAACCCACGTTTTAAGGCTAAGGTAAGGGGCAATGTATATTGGGCGTGCAGAGCCCCCCCCCCCCCTCAGGTCCGAAAGTAGCCGAAATTAAGAGGTCCAGGTCAAAAAGTCAAAGAGTAACTCTTGTACAGCACATTGTGCTGTTTGAATACAGTAACTTTTTACAGTGTACTATTGAAATATGTGCGATCCTACATATTGTTAAGGCGGCAAAGCACCGACCTGCCACCTGGCGTATAAATCATGTTCGCGCATGCGCAATTAAAGAAGTGACAAGTTGGCGTCCCAATATGTCAGACGACGTGTTCTTATCTATCTCTGATTAGAATCGACCCAATCTATCGATTTTCATCAGGTCATGGGCCCAGATCACGAACAGTGGAGAGACTAACATCTGAAGCTGTAAAGTGCGTTCTGCTGGAAGAAATTTGGTAGTCGGATGGACATTAAAAGTCGACTTTGAGGGACATTAAAAGTCAGCGATTTGGCGACGTCGGGAGAGCTCCCGGGAACAACGTGTGTACGACGTGGGAGGCAGCACGGAGGCGGTAGCAGGCCTGAGGCAAGGAGGAGCGCCCCGGAGCGCCCACCTCTGGAGAGGGGTGACAGTGACGATGCCGTGTATGGATGATCATCAACATTGGTTGATAGGAATCATGGATATCGTCGTGGATGTGTCAGTGAGTTGTGTGACACGTTTATAGACGCTGAGTGAAAATGCTGTGTCAGCTGATCGTCGTGAGGACGACGTGGGAGTGTGGTAGCAGTGGCAGGAGCCATGTACGATGTGTGTATTGTGGATACCAGGACGACGTCGTGGGGTGTGTCAGACAGTTACAGACAGTTACTGGTAGTTACAGAGGTCGTGTAAGCATCCAGTAAGGTCTGTGTGGTGTTTGTGTCGACTTGGGGTGTGTGTGTGTGCAGGTAACGTCAGGAGACTGCAGGTAACGTTAGGAGACTGCAGGTAACGTCAGGACTCTTTTGAGGAAGTAGCAGTGGACTATGGAGAACACTGTGAGTTGCAGTAGTAAGTTTATGTACTGTGTTGGGAGCACTCACTGTGCGTTTGCAGTAGTAAGTTTATGTACTGTGTTTGGACTTTGGTAGCACTGACTGTGCGTTTGCAGTAGTAAGTTTATGTACTGTGTTGGGAGCACTAACCATGCGTTTGCAGTAGTAAGTTTATGTACTGTGTTTGGACTTTGGTAGCACTAACTGTGTGTTTGCAGTAGTAAGTTTATGTACTGTGTTGGGAGCACTAACCGTGCGTTTGCAGTAGTAAGTTTATGTACTGTGGTTGGACTGTGGTAGCACTAACCGTGCGTTTGCAGTAGTAAGTTTATGTACTGTGGTTGGACTGTGGTAGCACTAACTGTGCGTTTGCAGTAGTAAGTTTATGTACTGTGGTTGGACTTTGGTAGCACTAACCGTGCGTTTGCAGTAGTAAGTTTATGTACTGTGGTTGGACTTTGGTAGCACTAATCGTGCGTTTGCAGTAGTAAGTTTATGTACTGTGCTGGGAGCACTAACTGTGCGTTTGCAGTAGCAAGTTTATGTACTGTGTTTGGTTTAGCTGTATGATAACATTGTGTTACAGTTGTGGATGGCTATTTGGTATGGTTTAATGTAAAACATATAAAAGACCTAGTGTATATGATCACCTTTTAATAGCTAAGGTATATATTCTATGTAGTGTATTATGTAACAACATTAGAAGTTATTGTTGTTTAACTTGTAAAACTAAAAAGATCTATTTTGTGTAACTAAAAAAAAGAAGTTAAAGTAACTGGTTTATTTTAGTATGTAACAGAAGGAATGCTGTTTACTCATTTGTGTGTGTTTATCTGAGAAACAATACTTGACTATTGATTCATACAAAGGACTTTACCAGTTTACTGGAGGAAACCAAGAACTAACATTTAACACCAGTTTACTGGACAACATTTATAAATCAAGATAAGGACTTCCAAAATCTGAAGAGATACTGAACATTATTTCTCAAAAAGTGAACATTGAACATTCAGAAGGAGTACTGAAACTAAATCTATGTTTGAGAAGGAGCCTTTATGTTTGAATAACATTATCATCAATATGTAAGTCTCAAGAAGGAGTATTGAAATATGTGCGATCCTACATATTGTTAAGGCGGCAAAGCACCGACCTGCCACCTGGCGTATAAATCATGTTCGCGCATGCGCAATAAAAGAAGTGACAAGTTGGCGTCCCAATATGTCAGACGACGTGTTCTTATCTATCTCTGATTAGAATCGACCCAATCTATCGATTTTCATCATGTACTACATTCTACAGGTGTGTGGGAGATGGACTGTGTGTGTGGGAGGGGCGTGAGTATGGGAGAGGAGCAGTTGTCCTCACACCTTGAGTATTAGTTTGGTAATTATATAAACGTGCTGCTTACTATAGGTTTGCAGAGGACAAGCTATCCATAGGATGTGCAGGGAGCACGAGTGGATATGCTCACGTGGGAGTGTCAACAAGAAAATCTGTCCAATCTTAAAATGGCCAATCTTAAAAATCTTTGTAACAAATGAAACGTCTTTGACCGAGTTTGAAGTATATAGTGTTAAAATATCCATTAACCTTTTCCCCCCATTTCTGTATACATAGCTCCCATTTCAGCCATTTTAAAACTTGCTGGTCAAAGACTACACCGGTCAAAGACGACAGTAGTATAGTATGTATCGGAACGGGACTATAGTTAAGTACTGTTTATTACTCAATCGACCTGCAGCCAATCAGAGGCCTCCCTTTTGGCGGGAAATTCAAAAGCAGCCAATGAGAGGCCTCCCTTTTGGCGGGAAATTCAAATAGGTCACGTGACCGGAAGTGACCTACTTCCGGTCACGTGACCTTTGGGCGGGAAATTCAAATAGGTCACGTGACCGGAAGTGACCTACTTAAGAGGGTCACGTGACCACCATGTTGGCGGGAAATTCAAATAGGTCACGTGACGGGAAGTGACCTACTTAAGGGGGTCACGTGACTACTAGGTTGGCTTTCAAAATAAGTCACTTGAGATTTTGATGGATAAATAAATTTAAAAAAAGAAAAAAAAAGCAAGCTGAAAAAAGCTTGCTAAAAAATAATTTAAAAATGTGGCTCTTTTTTTCTAGGGGGGGAGGGGCACTCTGGGGGGCACTCTTTAAGATGCATGGGGGGGGAGGGGGGGAGGGGGGGGAGGGGCAGGGTTTTTTAAGAGTGAGACTCGCTTCTCTGCCCTCTCTAAAAGAGAGGGCAGAGAGGCGAGTCTACTTACCATGAAAGGTATCATGATTGCGTTTATGATGATGTGCATCATGATGTGACTATCTTACAACCCTATGAGAAATAAGCAAGACATGGGCGTACTTACACGGGCTATTTGTAAACTAATTTCTCTTGAATCTATTAACAGCTCACATTTTTTTTCTTAGATGACATCTGACAGCTGCTTGCTAGGCTAAGATATTGTTAAATAAACAACTTGGAAAGCTAATTACAGTTTTCTGGCTTGAAATATAGTCTTTCAACAGACTTTTTTTCTCATCTTACACAGAGGCAAATATCAGAGACACCCAATGGCGCTTAAACTGCTCTCAGCCAAGGGTCGGGCACTGCTGGACTATAATAGACGGGTCAAGGACCGTTCTACTGTGGGTCAGGCTAGGTCGGACATTCAATAACGCGACTTTAGCAAAACTTGCTTGAAAGTCTGACCATGCGAGATCCTTATGCCCCAGTCTGTCAATGCTGTCCAGACTTTCAAGCAAGGTTGTCAAAGACTTACCTGTCATTGAATGTCCGACTTAGCCTGCCTGACCCTCAGTAGAACGGTCCTTGACTCATCTATTATAGTCCAGCAGCGCCCGACCCTTGTATGAGAGGGGTATTGACACCATTGGCTGACTCTGATAATTCGCCTGTGTGCACGAGGGGAGGAGAGGGTTTACAGCTTGCGCTTATAGAGCACTACTAGTGGAGGTTTGGATGAGGAGGCTATGACATATGATGTTTGTCTTAAAAAATAGCCATGGCGCATGTCGATGTCGCTTAATTATGCTCATATCTCATGTCGATTTTAAGAATTGCTCATGTCACCTGTCACTGTGTTTTTCAAGCTTCATGTCAAATGTCACTAGGCTTCATCTCGACTTTAGTGGTCCACACCGCTGCTGCTGCTGCTGCTGCTGTCGGTGCTGCTGCTTGTGCTGCTTGTGCTGCTCATGCAGCAGCTGCTGGCTGCTTGTGCTGCTGCTGCTGCTGCTGACAGATGCTACTGCTTGTGCTACTGCTCGTGCAGCAGCTGCCAGCAGCTGCTGAAGCAGCTGCCAGCAGCTGCTGGCTGCTTGTGCTGCTGACAAGGTCATGGGGGCTGCTGCTGACGATGTCACGGATGCTGCTGACAAATGCTACGGCTTGTGCTGCTTGTGCTGCTTGTGCTGCTGAAGTCGCTGCCAGCTGCTTGTGCTGCACGTGCAGCTGCTGCTGAAGCCGCTGCTAGATGCTGCTGCTTGTGCTGCACGAGACTGAGTAGCCGCTATTCGGCGTTTCACTCCTTATGTACCCTGTCCTAGTTAATCCTCTTAAACGGCTGAAAAGGCTCTCTCAGCACAGAGACTCTACTCAATGTAAGAGATCAGTTAAGTAAGTTTTCACATGCCACCTGACTACTGCGGGTGGGTTTAGACTTAAGCAGCTTAGTGCACACACGTGTCTGTTAGAAAAGCTACCTGCACACCTGCCTTCCTTTTTCACTAGTATTTACCCCCTGCCGACTTATAAGGCACCTATACACGCCTTCTTGCTTCTAGAGCTAAGCTGACTGGCAGCTATTTTAAAAGAGAATACTTGTTACCTGTATAACGGATAAGGGGGTTATGAGATTAGCATGTGTATACAAAAAAAAACAAAAAAAAGCTACAGGGGGCGCGTGTCTGTCTGTGAGGTAGAGACCATGTGGTAAGCGACTCAAGTGTAAAACAACAGCACCTCCTCTTGTCGCAGTGAGTGGTGTGGACGGCGGCTGGCTAGTTGAATTTAAGCGTCAGCTTGAAAGATAAGGCCAAATAAAAAAAAAGGTTTGTTTCAGGTCACCCGACCAACCCTAGCAAAACAGGGTCGACCCTACGTTTTTTTTTAAGCAAGTTTGAAGAAAATTTCATATTTTTATACTTTTTGGGTCATTTTTAGAATTTCCACGGAGGATGGCTAGTACTTTCATGTTAAAAAAATAAAATAAAATAAAATAAAAATCCGACCTACCGACTCCAGTCTTTCTGCCCATGTTACCTGAAACATACTTTTTTATTTTTTTTTGGCTTAATCCGTTCACGGGCTGGCGCGTCACACCTGTCGTTAATCACCCCCTGTAGTCTTTGTATACACAGGTGACTCGGCTTTATCTCTTCACCAGCTATAATCCCATATACATGTAGCGCACGTTACACTCGTTAATTCTCTTTTCATGCTGATGGATTAGGGGTGGAAGGGTTCAGGTGAAAAGCGATTTGATTCTCTCTGGAAGAGGGTTGGAGCTCTAGGTGAAAACAAGCTTAGAACATCCAGATTAGCTGCTCTCTCGGCTATATAAAGAGCTTCATTTTTTCTAATCTCTGCCCACTTCGTCTTGTTGTACACTATCAGTCACGAGGCAGACGCTGGAAGTAGCAGATGTTTGCAGTATGGTTTACACAGAGGTTACCTGCTAATAGGATTTTGTCAGAATAGGGTGAGTTGCTATTAAAATGAACATTTAAATGGGTTGTTAATATGGTATCTGATGTTAATGAGCTAACACCTAACATTGAGGATTATGACCTCCCAGAGGGGCGTCTCGCCAAATTCTCCAGTCTTGACTATAGTCTTAACTGTCTAAAGACTGTGGAGCACGTTAATGGGTGGTCTCCTTACTAATTTCACTTGACCAGGCCGGCAGGGTCAACTAGGCTAGGTAATTACAACCACAAGGGCGGCTACTCAACATGCAAGTAGACCTACTACTACGAGATTGTCTTTTGACCACTCTGCCGCCGCCTGCTGGTCTGGCGATTACATGCTCTAGTATAGTTCTCCGCTCTTTTCGTCAGATGACGCCACAATAGGGTTTTTGTACATTTCCACGATACTCGCGAACATTTTAAACGCATAATGACCTATAATAAGCAACAAAGCACACTTCTAATATATTGAATATAAGAAACATGTCAACGTTGTGTATTTCTGATAGAATGAGGCAGATTCTTTGAAATATCAACTAAACTATAGTGAGATTGAAAATACTACACCATATCTAAAGCGATATAAAAGCTATATAAAGTCAGAACCTCTGACGGATCGGTAGGATCACTCAACCATTCGTCCTCGAAAGCAACACAGGGTTCCCGTCCAACAGGACTTTGAGCCTTGACGCTTTTGAGGAGGTTTGATCTCATGCTGCTTAACATGTGGTGTAATTAATCAACACCGCGGCCCCTCTTTAGGGGCCACACAATAAACAAAGAATAAAAAAGGGTAGGACTTAGGTTTAAAGTGAATCTCCCAGGATTTTGGCGAGGTCGACAAAGGAGGAGATAACAGATTAAACTGCAGGAGACTATACGCAAACCTTGATACTCTCAGAGGGGGAGCTCCATATTGCGGACCTGTGGTCAAGGTAATTACAACCACAAGGGTGGCTACTCAACATGCAAGTAGACCTACTACTACGAGATTGTCTTTTGACCACTCTGCTGCCGCCTGCTGGTCTAGCCATTACATGCTCTAGTGTAGTTCTCCGCTCTTTTCGTCAGATGACGCCACAATAGGGTTTTTGTACATTTCCACGATACTCGCGAACATTTTAAACGCATAATGACCTATAATAAGCAACAAAGCACACTTCTAATATATTGAATATAAGAAACATGTCAACGCTGTGTATTTCTGATAGAATGAGGCAGATTCTTTGAAATATCAACTAAACTATAGTGAGATTGAAAATACTACACCATATCTAAAGCGATATAAAAGCTATATAAAGTCAGAACTTCTCACGGAACGGCATCTGCAACAGATCACTCAACCATTCGTCTTCAAATGCCACACAGGGTTCCCGTCCAACAGGACTCTGAGCCTTGTCGCTTTTGAGGAAGGTTTGATCTCATGTTGCTTAACATGTGGTGTAATTAATCAACACCGCGGCCCCTCTTTAGGGGCCACACAATAAACAAAGAATAAAAAGGGTAGACCTTAGGTTTAAAGTGAATCTCCCAGGATTTTGGCGAAGTCGACAAAGGGGTAGATAACAGATTAACCTGCAAGAGACTATACGCAAACCTTGATACTCTCAGAGGGGGAGTCCCATATTGCGGACTTGTGGTCAGATCTATCCCTTCTAGGGGGCAGGTTGCATGTCGTAAATGTCTACTACAGACATTGGGATATATTGTTAATCTTACTCTAGGGTCTCCATAATTAGACCCTGAATCCGTTGTTAAACGGGTGTGAGGGGGTGGTAACTAATACTTATGAGATGTTAGCTTAGTTCATAGTCTCCTTACCAATTTTCACTTGACCAGGCTGGCAGAGCCAACTAGTCTAGGTAATTATAACCACAAGGGCGGCTACTCAAGATCTAAGTAGACCTACTACTACGAGATTGTCTTTTTGGTCCTTCTGCTGCTTAGTTATTACATCCTCCAGTCTAGCTCGCCACACCCTTTGAGCAGCACCACCATTGCCTCGGTAAAAGTGTAGGGTGTGTGCTTTCCACCTTCAGGTATCCATAGATTCGATCACTATCACCCCCCTTGAAATGACTTCAGCTGTTAATTAGGGCGTAAAGCCACCAACCAAGTCCCTGTCAAAAGATGTGAATAACGAAACGCGCTAGTATAGTTCTCCGCTCTTTCGTCAGATGGTGCCACAATAGGGGTTTTGTACATTCCTACGATGCTCGCGAACATTTCAACGCATAATGAGCTACATAGGCAACAAAGCGCGCTTCTAATATATTAAAATATAAAAAACAATTCAATATTGTGTATTTCTGATAGAAATGAGGCGGTTTCCTTAAATACCAACTAAACTATAGCGAGATGAAAAATACCACACCATATCTAAGGCTTTATAAAAAACTATAGAAAGTCAGAACCTCACACGGATCAGCATTCTGTTTGCAACGGATCACCCCTGACCCACTGGTCCTCGCATGCCACACACGGCTCTGCCGTGTTTGAGCTTTGAGGTATCACCCATCAAGTGATCCATGCCGCCCAACATGAAGCGTAATTAATAGCTGCTGTTGCATAGCACAGTGGCAGCATCTAACTAACTCTAAAGAGTTAGTCGGCCCCTCTTTAGGGGCCACACAATAAACAAAGAATACCCTGAATCTGGGACCTGCGGGCGAGGGCCCCAACTGTGAAGTCATTATTGGCCACATTGGTAATATCAATTAAAACTTTAGACAACACCCACCTTAAGTATCATTAACGGACAATATCAATGAACTCAGCATCTGCCTGGTTACCACATTTAGCACCAATTTTACAACTCACAGGGGCCACACTAGCCTCACCGCGCTTTTTATTGCTCTGCTGATTTCTCCAATCCAAAACATGAGGTATCTAGTCTAGCTGTGAGCTCATTGGGCCAAACAAAAAAATAATCCGTGTTCAGGTAACATGGTCCAAAAAAAAATAGGGTAGGTCTACGTCGCCTAAGGCGACGAAAGCGCGTCAAAGCGTTTACAGGGTTCGAGCCCGTGAGCTGCTCCTTGGGGCTGCAAAAAACGCTTAGACACTGAAATCCCATAGGGAAAAAATTTTGGGTTTTTGGACTTTAGGCCTTAATTTGAGGGTGATCCCGGGCTGATAGAAAAATAATTCTTGGACGAGCGGATAGCTCTGGATCTCTTTTATCTAAAACAGCGAAAAATTGATTATGGTTTCGCCGCAATTCATCCGACGGGGGGTAATCAGCCCCCCCCCTCTGCCAATCAAGGCAGTGAATCTTGGCGACCGTGCGATCACTCACGGCCACCGCGACGAACCGACAGAAGAGATCGGTATCTTAGTATGATTCGTGTGACCTACTTAGAGGCTCACACGGTGGAGGTGTGTCCGGCGTTCGGCGCGCTGATTGGCTACTGGTGGGAGGCGCTGTGCCGCGTCAAGAACTTCACCTATTTGGGGCGGCTGTTAAAGGCGCACTGAGTTGAGGTGCACCTTTAAGCAAGAGCGCGATCCGGCCTAGTCTTGCGGACCTCTGTTTAGAGAGTGTAGCAAGCGGCTATGTCGCGCTCTCCAACCACAGGCTTAACAGTGGTCCGCAAGACTAGAGTGCAAGACGCGTGCACACACAGACCGAACAGACACACACAGACCCACACACCCACACACTCCTATCAGTGAGACGTCTAGCAGATTCGGGAGAGGCGACCAGGGAGGTACTCTCGGCTAGCGGCCACTAATTGCCTGTTTAGATAAGGCACAGAAACAAGGGTGATGACAGACTACGTGTTCAAGCAGCCAACATGCCCTGACACTTGATAATGGGTGTGGACCGCTAAATTCGATATGGTGACATGACCATTTCTTATAATCGACAAACGACATGAGGTCTAATGACAAGTGACATGAGGCCCAAAAAATCATAGTGACAGGTGACATGAACATTTCTTAAAATCGACATGGGATATGAACATTATTAAGTGACATTGTCATGTGACATGGTCATTTTCTAAGATCGACATTCGACATGGGGACCCCCTATCCAGAGCCCCTTGATAGATGACAGCTGTTGTGTGTAAGAAAAGTGTATGCCTCACAATCAAAAGATGATAAAAGGCTTTATCCCACTCGATGTGGGTTTTGAATCAAATATCAAGGGATCAAATATCAGATCGATATTTGACGTCGTCAAGTGATATCTGACGTTGTCAATCACTTTTACTATGTAGTCAAGGTCGTAAAAACAGAGCCCCCTGATTGGTCAACAGCATGAATGAAAGTTGCATCTCAAACTTTTAATACTCGGTATGGGGCCCCGTGGGGCTGGGACCAATATTTGCAATTTTCGGAAATACTGTCGAGAATTTCTAGATGGAAACACCTTGTCTGGGGTAATTTGACCTCTACTCTTCGATATTCAAGTAATACTCAAGCTATTCTGACTCTAAACATGAGTAAAACGGTCATTTACCAGCGTTATCGGCAGCGCCGACATCAACAACTGCTGATCTCCCTTGGTTACATGACCCAGCTCCGTTTCTAAGGCCTCATGGATCGGGGCCCTGAAGGGGGATCTGCAGAGGCCCTATATCGGGCCCTAGATATGTACATTATATTAATATCTCATAACTTAATTTACTCTAAAATCTTTTGATAGTTCATAACCTTGACTCTTATCTCCTTTTCTCGCGGGATAAAGATAGAATTTGGTTGTTGGCGTGGCCTCTCGTGGATATCTGCTCTTCTCCACGGCACCTCTCGAGCCCCCTGCGGGGCCTCTAGGGGCTGCTAGACGTCTCTCTGCTATGTAGTGTGGGATGTAAAAGAACCCTTGTCTCGGTAAAAGGGCCAATAGATTCGATCACCATCACCGCTCTTGAAATGACCATAGCTGTTAACTAAGGCGTAAAGCAACCCACACACCCACACACCCACACATTTTTCTGTATGAGCCTTCAGACCTCAAGCTGCTCAGTGTACGGGACTAGGTTTTGTCATAGGCCCTACGGACGCTACTCAAGGTAAAAATAAGAGAGCTGTCTCACCATGACATTGGGCTGGCTGTAGTTTTTTATGTTTCGGTACCTACAACCAAAACAGCCAGTACCCGCCCCAGGGCTTCATGTCGCACGCGGGAAAAGTATAACGGTGGCGCCAACTGTCGGAATAGCGGGTACACTACGTCAGTAGTTCTTTTGTTCTCCGCTGAGTGACTGGGCGAAATGTAGTCGGTAGCTCTATTTTCTGTGCACTGTTCTGTTCATTTTCTACACTTAACACTTAAATAGACCGCGTGTTTGTACAAGCTAACCGTTTTTATCAGTGCAAAAATTAAATAAGCATCGGATAGAACACTAAAAAAATGAGAAAGTAATCCAGCACTTAGTATAAGGCACCAGTTTTATCATGAGACACCGAAAGTCTGTTTTTTTTAAGGTGGATAAGACAGTCGACTGAGAGCTCCAAACTAACCAAAAACGTACCAGAGGGAGAACGTACCCGACAGGGCAGGGGTCTTCTACACCCCGGCTCTGATTGATGAGCAAGCGACAAGTGCTACAGAGGGCCTATTCCTCTTTTGAGGTGGGCCCGAAATTGAACAAAAGAATAAACTCAAGAAAAAGCCTTAGGCTTAAAAGAGTTGTAGATACTGATTTTAACGAAGAAGTCACATTCATTAGTTTACAAATAGCCCGTGTAAGTACGCCCATGTCTTGCTTATTTCTCATAGGGTTGTAAGATAGTCACATCATGATGCACATCATCATAAACGCAATCATGATACCTTTCATGGTAAGTAGACTCGCCTCTCTGCCCTCTCTTTTAGAGAGGGCAGAGAAGCGAGTCTCACTCTTAAAAAACCCTGCCCCTCCCCCCCCTCCCCCCCCTCCCCCCCCATGCATCTTAAAGAGTGCCCCCCAGAGTGCCCCTCTCCCCCCCCTCCTAGAAAAAAAGAGCCACATTTTTAAATTATTTTTTAGCAAGCTTTTTCAGCTTGCTTTTTTTTTCTTTTTTTAAATTTATTTATCCATCAAAATCTCAAGTGACTTATTTTGAAAGCCAACCTAGTAGTCACGTGACCCCCTTAAGTAGGTCACTTCCCGTCACGTGACCTATTTGAATTTCCCGCCAACATGGTGGTCACGTGACCCTCTTAAGTAGGTCACTTCCGGTCACGTGACCTATTTGAATTTCCCGCCCAAAGGTCACGTGACCGGAAGTAGGTCACTTCCGGTCACGTGACCTATTTGAATTTCCCGCCAAAAGGGAGGCCTCTCATTGGCTGCTTTTGAATTTCCCGCCAAAAGGGAGGCCTCTGATTGGCTGCAGGTCGATTGAGTAATAAACAGTACTTAACTATAGTCCCGTTCCGATACATACTATACTACTGACGACACAGGTCAAAGACGACACCCGGTCAATTTTTAAGACGTTTCAATTGTTACAAACTCATAAGACACGGCCTTAATCGTCCCATCCCTTAAGAGGTAAATAGGTTCAGGTATTGTTCTGTTTCAAAAACTGTTTACAATTTCAAAAAAGAAAAAGAAAAAAGAGGGAAAGAAAAGTGGTGCGGGGACAGAGCCCCAAATATATATAGCAATTTTACCAACTTACAGTGGTGCCTATTATTACTGTCGCCATCTTGTGGAGATGACCGGAACCAATAATCTTAGATAAATGCTAACTTTAAGATTGTCACCAGACTTCAAAATTGTAATGTTTTTAAGATTGGTCATTTTAAGATTGGACAGATTTTCTTGTTGACGCTCCCAAGTGAGTGTGTCCTGACGAGCGTGCAGGAGTGAGTCAATGCGATACCTCCTCCCCTCTAGTGTGTCAAAGGGTCAACAGTCATCCACTGCATGGGAGATCCGGGTTCGATACCCGGTGAATCCAATGGCTGCGTTTTCCCTGACCTTTACCGATGCATGAAGCTTGATGCATCTAAAGCCAAAGATGACAAAGAAACAAACCACATGGGTCGACTGCTTCCCCTTAAATGGTTTCAAAGGGTCATACATTGCATGGGAGATGCTGGTTGAATACACTTACTATATGTGACAAGATCTGTGAAAAAGGCCCTTAGTGCAGGGTCCACTAAGGTCCCTTTTCCCAGTATATGTCACATATATAAATATATCTATGGTTTAGATACACTTTCAGGCTAATCAATCAAAGTGGTTTAATTATTCTACATCTCGGATTACCAAATAATGCTGTAACACCCACATACACGCTATACACTGACATATATAGTAGGGTTGGTTATGGACAGAGGTGGGAAATTTGTGAAAGAGCTTAGCCACCAATCAGGTATCATTAGGGACATGGTGGACATCAAGAAAAGCTTTGGTGGCAGTCTGGGAATGGAGGCAGCTAGCCGTGGCAGCCATCTTTGTCCTCAATATAAGTGAATTAGAGAATATATATTAGATGGTCCATTATAGATATAAAAAAACATCCAAATTAGGTGCAATCGACAGGGATTTCAGACAACTATCATATGATTGCAAGGCACATCATGACTCATGGGTCAAGGATTCCTATCAAGGTCATTTGAAGGTCATAACTCAAATATTAAGTGCTTTATCAATCATTTTCATTATTCTGTGCCCAAAAATACATGAAGGATATTCTATACTGGTATCTCATTTGCTATAGAAAGTTTCCTTATATGCTTGACATCATATTCCATGTGATAGGATAAGATCTGAATGTGATATGTTGCCATTAGAACTCACAGAACACCGCCTACCAATATTCCCTAAAATCTTTAGATTTTTTCAATAGTCATGTATTGCATTACATCTACCTACACATCATTTGAAATTAGTGGGGGACTTAATGTCAATTCTATTATTTATATATAATGAGATTTTTTGACCTTGACCTATTTATTGGACAAACACAACACACAAGGACAACACACTGATAACATCTTTATCAAAAATGCTTTGGTTTAATAAGCAAGCCTCTTGGGAACATATCATGTGTTTTCTTCATTCCTGAGATATTAAGCATAGATTAAAAGTTTCTTGAATGCAGGAACATAATCATATACAACCCTTTGACAAATATTCATTCCTCCACATATTTTTCATCATCACCGTCATCACTGGCTTCACTGTCTGTTTCCACATATTCATGTATTACAGTGTTTGCACAATCTTCAGTCTCCGAGCATTTACACAAGTCTGTTCAGTTCAGATTTGCGGCTTTGCAGCTGCACCTAGTAGTGGAACACTTTGTTTCAGCACATTTGCATTTCACTAGGTGAATTACCGATTGAGGTGCTGGGAGCTCCCTAGTCATCACCGGCACCCATTCTTGCTCACTGAGTGTCCAGCCATAGCCCTCAGGTGATCAAAGGCTAGGACTTTGTACGACATAATTGTTTCAAATAATCGTTTGGTAATGCGCACATAGAATAGCCTGATGAAGGGCTGCTTGTGTTGGAGGAAGTTTTTCTGATTCCTTCTGATTCTTTATTAAAGTACTTCCATCGCAGTTCTTTCATGGATACAGCTGATCTTTTTGGTGAGTAAATCCTGCACACAAATTGTTCTATTGCACTTTCAATTTCTGAAGAGAGATCCTCTGAGAGACCAAGCTTTCACAGAGATTCAAGCTCAGTACAGCTGGCTTCCATGAAGGCTTGCCAGCATTTATTTTTTCCCTTCCCTGCAAAGCAGCCAGTTATATCTGCTCCAGTAAAAGCATGGAAGGCTGGCAGAGATGCAGTCATCTCAGAGCCTAGTGTTTGCACTATAGGCGCGAGCGGTATGGTTCTTCGATATTTGGCCTACGGAAGACACAAATGAGGTATTCTCACATAGACTGTGGTGCCTTTGCAAAGACAGAACGGGAACATCTGTGTCTGGTAAGTGAATCTCAACCCTTGTGGCACCAGAGTTTGAGGCATTGAGAGCATGGAGGAGCACTTTAGTGTCTGCCTCTTCTTGGGTACTAGCTAAGTGGTTTACACCATGGCTAGCCTCACATTTATTGCTCCATCCAACAAACCACATTGTTGTCTTCTTCTTTTCCTTTGGCCAACATCTTTTGTGCAAGGTACGATGTGAGTTCTTCCTTTGTATCTGGCCTTCTTGACGTGTGTCTTTAGGGATAATGGCACATCATATCTATCGAAGACCAGATGAAATTCTGCAAAATCACTCCTCTCTATGAGGTGTTCTGCGAAATGTGCACATGTTTTGATCCCTTGAGGTTTACCCATTGCTTGGATCTCTGCCATGGCATTAACAGCAGCCACTGCCTTTTCAGGTAGAATTGGATTCACATAGAGTATTGGTACAGCTTCTGTGCTTACCAGAATACCTAGCAAGTTACTATTTGCAATGCAGCATGGTGCCATCTGCTCCAAATAGGGCACGAGGCACAACAGAGTCTTGACTGGCACACAACGAGTAATCTAGCAAACAAAGATAGATCCTCTTTGAAATCTACATGTTCCGTCCGAAGCTTTACTCTTTTCTCCATACTCTTCGATGTTTTCAATTTTCTCTTCTTCATGGGGACCACAAACTAGTGTTGCCAGACTTGAGTCATTCCATCACAAAGTCCTCAATTAATTTCCGCCATGTCATCTTGATTGCAAATGTCTTGCTGGACTTCAGAGGGCGTGGCGACTACTTTTGTGGCTATGTTGAACAAGCTGTTGCTGTTTTCACTGAAAGGATTTGTATGCACTCCCGCAATTTTCTCTTCTGCTTCTGCAGCCAATCTTGCCATCTCTGGTGATGCTATGAAGAAGTTTGTTTGTGCGCTTTCACGGATTGGTTCAGGTGTTCTAGGGCATCATCTGCTCCAACAGCACAAACTCCTCATGCATTGCCACATCTGTGAGAGGTAGTTCTTTCATATCTGCCAGATATAAAGATATCATACGGCCATAGTGCAGTCTGTCATGTGCAAAGAAGTGAGGGGTGAATTCCTGAAGACTATTTAAATGCAGTTCACCGTCCCCCGTACAAACAGATCTCATGAACAATAGCATCTTCAGAACCATGTTCATGTACTGCCATATGAATTTGAATGATGGTATTTCCTTTTTTTTTCTTTTCAAAAGCAGCCATCTTTTCTGTCAGGTGCAAGTTGAGTATATCAATCATTTTGCCATCTTCTAGATGTACTAGTTCTATGTTGTTGTCCTTGCATACATCATTCAATGTCATGGCTGCCTCCTTCACTTCACTGTGAAGGTCGACATTTTCCACCAGTAAGGTCTCCAATATGGTATAATGTGACCAGTGCTTGGATGGAAACCAAACGTGACATAGTTCCCATTCAGGATGCTCTCTGTGGCAAAAGGACCACAGAGCTCTGCCTCTGTCCAAAAGAGATCAACTCCGCTATTGTCTATGAAGCCTCCATTTGTCTGAAGTTGGGCAATCAATATGTGAATTCACCTGGCCGTAAAATGATGTGGTTCAGATCATTAATATATCAAGTGTGCTGATAGTGAGATGGTTAGATATTTATTATTCATATGCCAATATAGATGATTACCTCTTCTGGGGGCTGTTTCTTAGTATCAGACATACTTCCTAGTGATTCCCTCGCAATTGAAGAAGATAAAAAACACACATTATGTTCCCAAGAGGCTTACTTATTAAAGCAAAACATTTTTGATACAAATGTCATCAGTGTTTTGTCCTATATGTACCAAGGCACTAAGTAGTGGCCTTGACCTTCATGATGGTGTATTAAGAACTATCAGAAGAAACTAAGCAGATATTTTCATACTTCATTAGCAAAATCTGACAAAAGACATTTCAATTTTGGGTCAATTAAATTTACTTCTAACGGTTTCCCATTGATGCATTCTATATGACCTTGAACTATAACCTCCATTATGATCACACAAAGGTATTACCACCTGTTTTATATGTATATATACCATTGTGGGAACTCTATGATCTTTAAACTACTAGAAGAACTCCTCCTGATAACACAGGTGTGGTACAAACTATACATGTATGTTTGTCCAATAAATAGGTCAAGGTCAAAAAATCTCATTATATATAGATAATAGAATTGACATTAAGACCCCCACTAATTTCAAATGATGCATAGGTAGATGTAATGCAATACATGACTATTGAAAAAATCTAAAGATTTTAGGGAATATTGGTAGGCGGTGTTCTGTGAGTTCTAATGGCAACATATCACATTCAGATCTTATCCTATCACATGGAATATGATGTCAAGCATATATGGAAACTTTCTATAGCAAATTAGATACAGTATAGAATATCCTTCATGTATTTTTGGGCACAGAATAATGAAAATGATTGATAAAGCACTTAATATTTGAGTTCTGACCTTCAAATGACCTTGATAGGAATCCTTGAACCATGAGTCATGATGTGCCTTGCAATCATATGATAGTTGTCTGCAATCCCTGTCGATTGCACCTAATTTGGAATTTTTTAAATATCTATAATGGACCATCTAATATATATTCTCTAATTCACTTATATTGAGGACAAAGATGGCCGCAACGCCTAGCTGCCTCCATGCCAAGACTGCCACCAAAGCTTTTCTTGATGTCCACCATGTCCCTAATGATACCTGATTGGTGGCTAAGCTCTTTCACAAATTTCCCACCCCCCTACCTGTTTGTGCCATAAGAAACCCTACTATATATACAGACTTATGCAAACCCACATCTTTGTGTGCTCTCATTAATTAAGTCCCTGTCTTAAGCTGACATTTACAGTTACTCCCTCACTACTGTTAACAGAAATATTTTAGTGTGTATAAATTCCAGAATGTGGGAGTTGTATAACTATACTGGATAAAAAAATAAAGCTGTTCCCATGTTCACTGATTTTTATTTCTGCACAAAAAAAGATATTATGATAGTATGTCCCTGCCCCAAGCTGAGGTTTTCACCAAGTCACAATCTGACATCTCCCGTTACTCTATGTCACTATGCCCCAAGCTGACATCTCCTGTTACTCCCTCACTCTGCCCCAAGCTGACATCTCCTGTTACTCCCTCACTCTGCCCCAAGCTGACATCTCCTGTTACTCCCTCACTCTCTCCCAAGCTGACATCTCCTGTTACTCCCTCACTATGTCCCAATCTGACATCTCCTGTTACTCCCTCACTATGTCCCTGTCCCAAGCTGACATCTCCTGTTACTCCCTCACTATGTCCCTGTCCCAAGCTGACATCTCCTGTTACTCCCTCACTATGTCCCAAGCTGACATCTCCTGTTACTCCCTCACTATGTCCCAAGCTGACATCTCCTGTTACTCTCTCACTATGTCCCTGTCCCAAGCTGACATCTCCTGTTACTCTCTCACTATGTCCCAAGCTGACATCTCCTGTTACTCTCTCACTATGTCCCTGCCCCAAGCTGACATCTCCTGTTACTCCCTCACTCTGTCCCAAGCTGACATCTCCTGTTACTCCCTCACTATGCCCCAAGCTGACATCTCCTGTTACTCCCTCACTATGTCCCAAGCTGACATCTCCTGTTACTCCCTCACTTTGTCCCAAGCTGACATCTCCTGTTACCCCCTCACTATGCCCCAAGCTGACATCTCCTGTTACTCCCCAAGCTGACATCTCCCGGTAGTCCCCACTCACAGACCTCACATAACTGACAGAGTGACTCTGAGCTGCTCCCTCTAGTGTTGAGCTGCTCACAGTGCTACTTGCTGCATTCTGTGTGGTGTCTCGACTCCATATACCAACACTGACCCGTCCCCTACGTTGTGTATGGTATGGGAGCAGAGCTTATCTTCAGTTAATACCAACTTGCACCAGATCGGTGACACAAATGGCTGTGTATTGGTCAATACATATCCTGGTACTAGGAGATTATAATCTTGATCAAAGGGGTAATTAAATTAACCGGGGCCTACTGCAGTCTATACAAAAAAAATTCACCATGCAGGACATTCGGTCCTGCAGATTTTTTTCTTTGCAGGCCCAGCTCACTTTTTGCAGGCCCGGATATTGGAGTACAATCTTGCTATTTAAAAATGAAATATAAAACAAGTGTTTTTACTGGCAATGATAATAAATAGGGTTTCCCCTACTTGTTAAAATTATATTAACCATTTTGATATGTGAAATACTGAAGAACATTACAGAAAATATTTACACTTTGTGTTTTATGCTTTAGAAACCTTAATAATGGTCCGATTTACAAGCCAAAAAAAAAGGCATATAGGCAAGAATGTCTAGAATACAGCCAGCCATTAGGGCCTACAGTAGCCCTCTTTCTGCCGGACTGGCAGACTTTTTGCCGGCTATAGCCGGTGTCCCGCAGGTTTTCGTATAGACTGCCTACTGTATTATTTAACACCTATAGGCTAGTTGACAGAGGTAGGTAAAACTAAAGAGGCGTATTGGAATAGGAGGACAGCCTGCTCCCAGGCTATCCAACTGATTAGGAGAGCCGTTGGCCGAGGCTGTTCTGTGTGGGACAGAGATACAGCTGATACTGAGCATGTTAGTCTCTGAGTGCAGAGTGAGCCTGCTGTGATAGGGACTCCAGAAAAAAAAGAGAATTATCAAAAAGTCAATTTCTTTTCTTCTTTTATGTAGAACATAAGAAACATAATGCAAATCTTTTGGAATTTTCTTTCTATCTATTACAGAACCTGGGCAATCATCAGATATGTGCCTACAAAACCCACCAAGTTCCCCCAGTACATTGTCTATGCATATATATAATTTATATCTAGTTTTGGAGTCAATTGTAAGGTGGTGGTGCCTACTTGTCTCAGGCAGGTGAGTGGCAGGTAGTTATGTAAGTGGTTTGGAGGGCATCTGAAGTACTGGCCAGGCTGGGCCATAGTAGTATAGTATGTATCGGAACGGGACTATAGTTAAGTACTGTTTATTACTCAATCGACCTGCAGCCAATCAGAGGCCTCCCTTTTGGCGGGAAATTCAAAAGCAGCCAATGAGAGGCCTCCCTTTTGGCGGGAAATTCAAATAGGTCACGTGACCGGAAGTGACCTACTTCCGGTCACGTGACCTTTGGGCGGGAAATTCAAATAGGTCACGTGACCGGAAGTGACCTACTTAAGAGGGTCACGTGACCACCATGTTGGCGGGAAATTCAAATAGGTCACGTGACGGGAAGTGACCTACTTAAGGGGGTCACGTGACTACTAGGTTGGCTTTCAAAATAAGTCACTTGAGATTTTGATGGATAAATAAATTTAAAAAAAGAAAAAAAAAGCAAGCTGAAAAAGCTTGCTAAAAAATAATTTAAAAATACGGCTCTTTTTTTCTAGGAGGGGGGGAGAGGGGCACTCTGGGGGGCACTCTTTAAGATGCATGGGGGGGGAGGGGGGGGAGGGGGGGAGGGGCAGGGTTTTTTAAGAGTGAGACTCGCTTCTCTGCCCTCTCTAAAAGAGAGGGCAGAGAGGCGAGTCTACTTACAATGAAAGGTATCATGATCGCGTTTATGATGATGTGCATCATGATGTGACTATCTTACAACCCTATGAGAAATAAGCAAGACATGGGCGTACTTACACGGGCTATTTGTAAACTAATTTCTCTTGAATCTATTAACAGCTCACATTTTTTTTCTTAGATGACATCTGACAGCTGCTTGCTAGGCTAAGATATTGTTAAATAAACAACTTGGAAAGCTAATTACAGTTTTCTGGCTTGAAATATAGTCTTTCAACAGACTTTTTTTCTCATCTTACACAGAGGCAAATATCAGAGACACCCAATGGCGCTTAAACTGCTCTCAGCCAAGGGTCGGGCACTGCTGGACTATAATAGACGGGTCAAGGACCGTTCTACTGTGGGTCAGGCTAGGTCGGACATTCAATAACGCGACTTTAGCAAAACTTGCTTGAAAGTCTGACCATGCGAGATCCTTATGCCCCAGTCTGTCAATGCTGTCCAGACTTTCAAGCAAGGTTGTCAAAGACCTACCTGTCATTGAATGTCCGACTTAGCCTGCCTGACCCTCAGTAGAACGGTCCTTGACTCATCTATTATAGTCCAGCAGCGCCCGACCCTTGTATGAGAGGGGTATTGACACCATTGGCTGACTCTGATAATTCGCCTGTGTGCACGAGGGGAGGAGAGGGTTTACAGCTTGCGCTTATAGAGCACTACTAGTGGAGGTTTGGATGAGGAGGCTATGACATATGATGTTTGTCTTAAAAAATAGCCATGGCGCATGTCGATGTCGCTTAATTATGCTCATATCTCATGTCGATTTTAAGAATTGCTCATGTCACCTGTCACTGTGTTTTTCAAGCTTCATGTCAAATGTCACTAGGCTTCATCTCGACTTTAGTGGTCCACACTGCTGCTGCTGCTGCTGCTGCTGTCGGTGCTGCTGCTTGTGCTGCTTGTGCTGCTCATGCAGCAGCTGCTGGCTGCTTGTGCTGCTGCTGCTGCTGCTGACAGATGCTACTGCTTGTGCTACTGCTTGTGCAGCAGCTGCCAGCAGCTGCTGAAGCAGCTGTCAGCAGCTGCTGGCTGCTTGTGCTGCTGACAAGGTCATGGGGGCTGCTGCTGACGATGTCACGGATGCTGCTGACAAATGCTACGGCTTGTGCTGCTCGTGCTGCTTGTGCTGCTGAAGTCGCTGCCAGCTGCTTGTGCTGCACGTGCAGCTGCTGCTGAAGCCGCTGCTAGATGCTGCTGCTTGTGCTGCACGAGACTGAGTAGCCGCTATTCGGCGTTTCACTCCTTATGTACCCTGTCCTAGTTAATCCTCTTAAACGGCTGAAAAGGCTCTCTCAGCACAGAGACTCTACTCAATGTAAGAGATCAGTTAAGTAAGTTTTCACATGCCACCTGACTACTGCGGGAGGGTTTAGACTTAAGCAGCTTAGTGCACACACGTGTCTGTTAGAAAAGCTACCTGCACACCTGCCTTCCTTTTTCACTAGTATTTACCCCCTGCCGACTTATAAGGCACCTATACACGCCTTCTTGCTTCTAGAGCTAAGCTGACTGGCAGCTATTTTAAAAGAGAATACTCGTTACCTGTATAACGGATAAGGGGGTTATGAGATTAGCGTGTGTATAGAAAAAAAAACAAAAAAAAAAGCTACAGGGGGCGCGTGTCTGTCTGTGAGGTAGAGACCATGTGGTAAGCGACTCAAGTGTAAAACAACAGCACCTCCTCTTGTCGCAGTGAGTGGTGTGGACGGCGGCTGGCTAGTTGAATTTAAGCGTCAGCTTGAAAGATAAGGCCAAATAAAAAAAAAAGGTTTGTTTCAGGTCACCCGACCAACCCTAGCAAAACAGGGTCGACCCTACGTTTTTTTTTTAAGCAAGTTTGAAGAAAATTTCATATTTTTATACTTTTTGGGTCATTTTTAGAATTTCCACGGAGGATGGCTAGTACTTTCATGTTAAAAAAATAAAATAAAATAAAATAAAAATCCGACCTACCGACTCCAGTCTTTCTGCCCATGTTACCTGAAACATACCTTTTATTTTTTTTTGGCTTAATCCGTTCACGGGCTGGCGCGTCACACCTGTCGTTAATCACCCCCTGTAGTCTTTGTATACACAGGTGACTCGGCTTTATCTCTTCACCAGCTATAATCCCATATACATGTAGCGCACGTTACACTCGTTAATTCTCTTTTCATGCTGATGGATTAGGGGTGGAAGGGTTCAGGTGAAAAGCGATTTGATTCTCTCTGGAAGAGGGTTGGAGCTCTAGGTGAAAACAAGCTTAGAACATCCAGATTAGCTGCTCTCTCGGCTATATAAAGAGCTTCATTTTTTCTAATCTCTGCCCACTTCGTCTTGTTGTACACTATCAGTCACGAGGCAGACGCTGGAAGTAGCAGATGTTTGCAGTATGGTTTACACAGAGGTTACCTGCTAATAGGATTTTGTCAGAATAGGGTGAGTTGCTATTAAAATGAACATTTAAATGGGTTGTTAATATGGTATCTGATGTTAATGAGCTAACACCTAACATTGAGGATTATGACCTCCCAGAGGGGCGTCTCGCCAAATTCTCCAGTCTTGACTATAGTCTTAACTGTCTAAAGACTGTGGAGCACGTTAATGGGTGGTCTCCTTACTAATTTCACTTGACCAGGCCGGCAGGGTCAACTAGGCTAGGTAATTACAACCACAAGGGCGGCTACTCAACATGCAAGTAGACCTACTACTACGAGATTGTCTTTTGACCACTCTGCCGCCGCCTGCTAGTCTGGCGATTACATGCTCTAGTATAGTTCTCCGCTCTTTTCGTCAGATGACGCCACAATAGGGTTTTTGTACATTTCCACGATACTCGCGAACATTTTAAACGCATAATGACCTATAATAAGCAACAAAGCACACTTCTAATATATTGAATATAAGAAACATGTCAACGTTGTGTATTTCTGATAGAATGAGGCAGATTCTTTGAAATATCAACTAAACTATAGTGAGATTGAAAATACTACACCATATCTAAAGCGATATAAAAGCTATATAAAGTCAGAACCTCTGACGGATCGGTAGGATCACTCAACCATTCGTCCTCGAAAGCAACACAGGGTTCCCGTCCAACAGGACTTTGAGCCTTGACGCTTTTGAGGAGGATTGATCTCATGCTGCTTAACATGTGGTGTAATTAATCAACACCGCGGCCCCTCTTTAGGGGCCACACAATAAACAAAGAATAAAAAAGGGTAGGACTTAGGTTTAAAGTGAATCTCCCAGGATTTTGGCGAGGTCGACAAAGGAGGAGATAACAGATTAAACTGCAGGAGACTATACGCAAACCTTGATACTCTCAGAGGGGGAGCTCCATATTGCGGACCTGTGGTCAAGGTAATTACAACCACAAGGGTGGCTACTCAACATGCAAGTAGACCTACTACTACGAGATTGTCTTTTGACCACTCTGCTGCCGCCTGCTGGTCTGGCCATTACATGCTCTAGTGTAGTTCTCCGCTCTTTTCGTCAGATGACGCCACAATAGGGTTTTTGTACATTTCCACGATACTCGCGAACATTTTAAACGCATAATGACCTATAATAAGCAACAAAGCACACTTCTAATATATTGAATATAAGAAACATGTCAACGCTGTGTATTTCTGATAGAATGAGGCAGATTCTTTGAAATATCAACTAAACTATAGTGAGATTGAAAATACTACACCATATCTAAAGCGATATAAAAGCTATATAAAGTCAGAACTTCTCACGGAACGGCATCTGCAACAGATCACTCAACCAGGTGTCTTGAAATGCCACACAGGGTTCCCGTCCAACAGGACTCTGAGCCTTGTCGCTTTTGAGGAAGGTTTGATCTCATGTTGCTTAACATGTGGTGTAATTAATCAACACCGCGGCCCCTCTTTAGGGGCCACACAATAAACAAAGAATAAAAAGGGTAGACCTTAGGTTTAAAGTGAATCTCCCAGGATTTTGGCGAAGTCGACAAAGGGGTAGATAACAGATTAACCTGCAAGAGACTATACGCAAACCTTGATACTCTCAGAGGGGGAGTCCCATTTTGCGGACTTGTGGTCAGATCTATCCCTTCTAGGGGGCAGGTTGCATGTCGTAAATGTCTACTACAGACATTGGGATATATTGTTAATCTTACTCTAGGGTCTCCATAATTAGACCCTGAATCCGTTGTTAAACGGGTGTGAGGGGGTGGTAACTAATACTTATGAGATGTTAGCTTAGTTCATAGTCTCCTTACCAATTTTCACTTGACCAGGCTGGCAGAGCCAACTAGTCTAGGTAATTATAGCCACAAGGGCGGCTACTCAAGATCTAAGTAGACCTACTACTACGAGATTGTCTTTTTGGTCCTTCTGCTGCTTAGTTATTACATCCTCCAGTCTAGCTCGCCACACCCTTTGAGCAGCACCACCATTGCCTCGGTAAAAGTGTAGGGTGTGTGCTTTCCACCTTCAGGTATCCATAGATTCGATCACTATCACCCCCCTTGAAATGACTTCAGCTGTTAATTAGGGCGTAAAGCCACCAACCAAGTCCCTGTCAAAAGATGTGAATAACGAAACGCGCTAGTATAGTTCTCCGCTCTTTCGTCAGATGGTGCCACAATAGGGGTTTTGTACATTCCTACGATGCTCGCGAACATTTCAACGCATAATGAGCTACATAGGCAACAAAGCGCGCTTCTAATATATTAAAATATAAAAAACAATTCAATATTGTGTATTTCTGATAGAAATGAGGCGGTTTCCTTAAATACCAACTAAACTATAGCGAGATGAAAAATACCACACCATATCTAAGGCTTTATAAAAAACTATAGAAAGTCAGAACCTCACACGGATCAGCATTCTGTTTGCAACGGATCACCCCTGACCCACTGGTCCTCGCATGCCACACACGGCTCTGCCGTGTTTGAGCTTTGAGGTATCACCCATCAAGTGATCCATGCCGCCCAACATGAAGCGTAATTAATAGCTGCTGTTGCATAGCACAGTGGCAGCATCTAACTAACTCTAAAGAGTTAGTCGGCCCCTCTTTAGGGGCCACACAATAAACAAAGAATACCCTGAATCTGGGACCTGCGGGCGAGGGCCCCAACTGTGAAGTCATTATTGGCCACATTGGTAATATCAATTAAAACTTTAGACAACACCCACCTTAAGTATCATTAACGGACAATATCAATGAACTCAGCATCCGCCTGGTTACCACATTTAGCACCAATTTTACAACTCACAGGGGCCACACTAGCCTCACCGCGCTTTTTATTGCTCTGCTGATTTCTCCAATCCAAAACATGAGGTATCTAGTCTAGCTGTGAGCTCATTGGGCTAAACAAAAAAATAATCCGTGTTCAGGTAACATGGTCCAAAAAAAAATAAGGTAGGTCTACGTCGCCTAAGGCGACGAAAGCGCGTCAAAGCGTTTACAGGGTTCGAGCCCGTGAGCTGCTCCTTGGGGCTGCAAAAAACGCTTAGACACTGAAATCCCATAGGGAAAAAATTTTGGGTTTTTGGACTTTAGGCCTTAATTTGAGGGTGATCCCGGGCTGATAGAAAAATAATTCTTGGACGAGCGGATAGCTCTGGATCTCTTTTATCTAAAACAGCGAAAAATTGATTATGGTTTCGCCGCAATTCATCCGACGGGGGGTAATCAGCCCCCCCCTCTGCCAATCAAGGCAGTGAATCTTGGCGACCGTGCGATCACTCACGGCCACCGCGACGAACCGACAGAAGAGATCGGCATCTTAGTATGATTCGTGTGACCTACTTAGAGGCTCACACGGTGGAGGTGTGTCCGGCGTTCGGCGCGCTGATTGGCTACTGGTGGGAGGCGCTGTGCCGCGTCAAGAACTTCACCTATTTGGGGCGGCTGTTAAAGGCGCACTGAGTTGAGGTGCACCTTTAAGCAAGAGCGCGATCCGGCCTAGTCTTGCGGACCTCTGTTTAGAGAGTGTAGCAAGCGGCTATGTCGCGCTCTCCAACCACAGGCTTAACAGTGGTCCGCAAGACGCGTGCACACACAGACCGAACAGACACACACAGACCCACACACCCACACACTCCTATCAGTGAGACGTCTAGCAGATTCGGGAGAGGCGACCAGGGAGGTACTCTCGGCTAGCGGCCACTAATTGCCTGTTTAGATAAGGCACAGAAACAAGGGTGATGACAGACTACGTGTTCAAGCAGCCAACATGCCCTGACACTTGATAATGGATGTGGACCGCTAAATTCGATATGGTGACATGACCATTTCTTATAATCGACAAACGACATGAGGTCTAATGACAAGTGACATGAGGCCCAAAAAATCATAGTGACAGGTGACATGAACATTTCTTAAAATCGACATGGGATATGAACATTATTAAGTGACATTGTCATGTGACATGGTCATTTTCTAAGATCGACATTCGACATGGGGACCCCCTATCCAGAGCCCCTTGATAGATGACAGCTGTTGTGTGTAAGAAAAGTGTATGCCTCACAATCAAAAGATGATAAAAGGCTTTATCCCACTCGATGTGGGTTTTGAATCAAATATCAAGGGATCAAATATCAGATCGATATTTGACGTCGTCAAGTGATATCTGACGTTGTCAATCACTTTTACTATGTAGTCAAGGTCGTAAAAACAGAGCCCCCTGATTGGTCAACAGCATGAATGAAAGTTGCATCTCAAACTTTTAATACTCGGTATGGGGCCCCGTGGGGCTGGGACCAATATTTGCAATTTTCGGAAATACTGTCGAGAATTTCTAGATGGAAACACCTTGTCTGGGGTAATTTGACCTCTACTCTTCGATATTCAAGTAATACTCAAGCTATTCTGACTCTAAACATGAGTAAAACGGTCATTTACCAGCGTTATCGGCAGCGCCGACATCAACAACTGCTGATCTCCCTTGGTTACATGACCCAGCTCCGTTTCTAAGGCCTCATGGATCGGGGCCCTGAAGGGGGATCTGCAGAGGCCCTATATCGGGCCCTAGATATGTACATTATATTAATATCTCATAACTTAATTTACTCTAAAATCTTTTGATAGTTCATAACCTTGACCCTTATCTCCTTTTCTCGCGGGATAAAGATAGAATTTGGTTGTTGGCGTGGCCTCTCGTGGATATCTGCTCTTCTCCACGGCACCTCTCGAGCCCCCTGCGGGGCCTCTAGGGGCTGCTAGACGTCTCTCTGCTATGTAGTGTGGGATGTAAAAGAACCCTTGTCTCGGTAAAAGGGTCAATAGATTCGATCACCATCACCGCTCTTGAAATGACCATAGCTGTTAACTAAGGCGTAAAGCAACCCACACACCCACACACCCACACACCCACACATTTTTCTGTATGAGCCTTCAGACCTCAAGCTGCTCAGTGTACGGGACTAGGTTTTGTCATAGGCCCTACGGACGCTACTCAAGGTAAAAATAAGAGAGCTGTCTCACCATGACATTGGGCTGGCTGTAGTTTTTTATGTTTCGGTACCTACAACCAAAACAGCCAGTACCCGCCCCAGGGCTTCATGTCGCACGCGGGAAAAGTATAACGGTGGCGCCAACTGTCGGAATAGCGGGTACACTACGTCAGTAGTTCTTTTGTTCTCCGCTGAGTGACTGGGCGAAATGTAGTCGGTAGCTCTATTTTCTGTGCACTGTTCTGTTCATTTTCTACACTTAACACTTAAATAGACCGCGTGTTTGTACAAGCTAACCGTTTTTATCAGTGCAAAAATTAAATAAGCATCGGATAGAACACTAAAAAATGAGAAAGTAATCCAGCGCTTAGTATAAGGCACCAGTTTTATCATAAGACACCGAAAGTCTGGTTTTTTTAAGGTGGATAAGACAGTCGACTGAGAGCTCCAAACTAACCAAAAACGTACCAGAGGGAGAACGTACCCGACAGGGCAGGGGCCTTCTACACCCCGGCTCTGATTGATGAGCAAGCGACAAGTGCTACAGAGGGCCTATTCCTCTTTTGAGGTGGGCCCGAAATTGAACAAAAGAATAAACTCAAGAAAAAGCCTTAGGCTTAAAAGAGTTGTAGATACTGATTTTAACGAAGAAGTCACATTCATTAGTTTACAAATAGCCCGTGTAAGTACGCCCATGTCTTGCTTATTTCTCATAGGGTTGTAAGATAGTCACATCATGATGCACATCATCATAAACGCGATCATGATACCTTTCATTGTAAGTAGACTCGCCTCTCTGCCCTCTCTTTTAGAGAGGGCAGAGAAGCGAGTCTCACTCTTAAAAAACCCTGCCCCTCCCCCCCTCCCCCCTCCCCCCCCATGCATCTTAAAGAGTGCCCCCCAGAGTGCCCCTCTCCCCCCCTCCTAGAAAAAAAGAGCCGTATTTTTAAATTATTTTTTAGCAAGCTTTTTCAGCTTGCTTTTTTTTTCTTTTTTTAAATTTATTTATCCATCAAAATCTCAAGTGACTTATTTTGAAAGCCAACCTAGTAGTCACGTGACCCCCTTAAGTAGGTCACTTCCCGTCACGTGACCTATTTGAATTTCCCGCCAACATGGTGGTCACGTGACCCTCTTAAGTAGGTCACTTCCGGTCACGTGACCTATTTGAATTTCCCGCCCAAAGGTCACGTGACCGGAAGTAGGTCACTTCCGGTCACGTGACCTATTTGAATTTCCCGCCAAAAGGGAGGCCTCTCATTGGCTGCTTTTGAATTTCCCGCCAAAAGGGAGGCCTCTGATTGGCTGCAGGTCGATTGAGTAATAAACAGTACTTAACTATAGTCCCGTTCCGATACATACTATACTACTGGCCATGATTGACAGACCTTCTTAACATGACCACCCAATATACTGCAAATCACTTCAGTGGGTGTTAGTATAGAGTAAACAAATTGCCCTAATGACCTAATCATAATCATTTTGATGTTTTTGGCCTAGGAGCAGGTGAGAACATCCTCTGATTGATTCCATTGTTTAACATCATATTACAACATACTAGCCAATATCACATACCAAGAGCCAGCCAGAGCCATTTATAACTTCATAGGGTTTCACCTGTTTGTTATATAGATAGCTGCACCACAATACCCACCTGCTGTGTGCACTGTGCACAGGGGCGCACCTACCGGATTCTGGGGTCCCTAGCTGTGACTCCCAGACCTCATAGACTGTAGACCAATGCACCAAGAAAGGATGACTTTTTCAAAATAAAGTTGTGTTAACATTGGCTTTACCTGAATGCACGCAACATTGTCTTTAATAGCTACATTTAATATTTCAGAAAAGTCGCCCTTTCTCACTGCATTGGTCTCTAGCACTGAGCTGCTCAGGCCTACGGTGAGCTGCTCGTGGTGCTACTTGCCTCATTCTGTGTGGGACGGTCGGAGTGGCAGCATGTGTCGGGTCACAGCCTGCTTCCTACTGGTCACAGCTCTAGCTGTACAAAGGTAAGTGTACTGAGAGGTACCCCAAAGTTCATACATTGTTATTACCATATTCGACATAATAAGCACCCTGGGCGCTTATACAATTATTTTTATGGCATTCTTAGTACTTAAGAGTTTAATTGTCTCCAAAATTGGCAAATGTGAGCCTTTGTTCTATTCTGAAAATGCCCCAAAAAGGGTAGGGGGTGCGTATCAGGGGGAGGGCGCTTATTACGTCGAATACAGTCTATGTTTTTTTTAAGTGCCTATATCTGATTATCTTCAAATTCTAAATTTTACTTGAGAGATTTTCCAGTGTATTTTCAACGAGTGGACTAAAATCATGCGAGATTTTTGTTCCCAATATATTGGGCAATAAGCTTGAGATTAAGCAAAATGATAGTGAATATTAAAGAAGGAAATGATTAGATGGGAATGTAAGTATGATTTTTTTGAACACCCTGCCTCCTTTTTTATGGAAGTTTGTTTTTGAGTCCCAATCATCGGATGTACCCACATTAAGAATTATCTGTATTAGTATTTAGTATGTTATGAGTAGTATAGTATGTATCGGAACGGGACTATAGTTAACTACTGTTTATTACTCAATCGACATGCAGCCAATCAGAGGCCTCCATTTGGTCACGTGACCCCCTCATTTGCATAATTACGTAATAGGCCACGCCCCCTCATTTGCATAATTACGTAATAGGCCACGCCCCCTTGATCACCAGCCAATCAGAGGCTTCCATTTGGTCACGTGACCCCCTCATTTGCATAATAGGCCACGCCCCCTTGATCACGTGACCCTTTCATTTGCATAATAAGCCACGCCCTCTTGATCACCAGCCAATCAGAGGTCGCCATTTAGTCACGCGACCCCCTCATTTGCATAATAGACCGCGCCCCCTTGATCACGTGACCCCTTCATTGACATGATAGACCACAACAACATCACGTGACTATCTTTGTTTGTAAACAACACCACGTGGCTCTCTTTGTTTGTAAACAACACCACGTGGCTCTCTTGTTTGTAAATAAGACCTACTAAGTTTAGGCATAGGTAACAGCAGTGTTTGTAAATAACGCCTACTATGTTTTCAGTCATAGGTGTCTAGAGCAGCAGCAGCAGCAGCATCTTCAGCAGCAGCAGCAGCAGCAGCTGCGTCATAAGTGTCTAGAGCAGTAGCCACGTCATAGATGACTAGTGCAGCAGCAGCAGCAGCATCTTCAGCAGCAGCAGCAGCAGCAGCATCATTGGTGTCTAGAGCAGGAGTAGCAGGAGTGTCATAGGTGTCTAGAGCAGTGGCAGCAGCAGCAGCAGCAGCATCATAGGTGTCTAGAGCAGGAGTAGCAGGAGCGTCATAGGTGTCTAGAGCAGTGGCAGCAGCAGCAGCAGCAGCATCATAGGTGTCTAGAGCAGGAGTAGCAGGAGCGTCATAGGTGTCTAGAGCAGTGGCAGCAGCAGTAGCAGCAGCGGCAGCAGCATCTTCAGCAGCAGCAGTAGCAGCAGCGGCAGCAGTATCTTCAGCAGCAGCAGCGTCATAGGTGTCTAGAGCAGCAGCGTCATAGGTGTCTAGAGCATCAGCCGCAGCAGCAGCAGCATCTTCAGCAGCAGCAGCAGCGGCAGCAGCAGCCTCATCAGCAGCAGTAGCAGCAGCAGCAGCAACATCTTGAGCATCAACAGCATCTTCAGCAAAAGCAGAAGCCCGTAACTTAGCATCATGGGCATCAGTCATAGCCGTAACAGCGACACTGCGACTAGCATAAGCAAAACAGGCTATTTTTTTAGCAGCTGTACAAGCATTAATAGCATTAGCCCTAGCAGCAGCCGCAACAGCGACACTTTTAGCAGACGTTGCAGCATCAGTAGCAGCAGCATCGGTAGCAAGAGCGGAAACAGTAGCAAAAAGATTAGCAGCACGAGCAGCAGCGGCGAGAGTAACAGCAACGTTGTTAGCAGCATTGGCAACTTCGTATGCTACATGTGTAGCACGAACAGCGATACGAGCTTCACGTTTTGCACGAGCAGCAGCATTAGCTGCAGAAGTAGCCCTCACACTTTCCAGCCACCCGTACGAATCTTGATAAAAACCAACTTCCACCTTACGAGCTTCACGTTTTGCACGAGCAGCAGCATTAGCTGCAGAAGTAGCCCTCACACTTTCCAGCCACCCGTACGAATCTTGATAAAAACCAACCTCCACCTTGCTACTTGTTGACTCATCAGTAAACATGGACGTCTCCTCATGTGGTGTTGTCGCGGCTCTGTAGTAGTGTTGGGATTGCTCACATTTGGTAGAACGTAGAGTGATTCCTGATGACGCCATGCTGAAGGTGGTTGAAGAAGTGTGTGGGACTCATGTTTCACTCTCGCTTATGTACTAGGCTCCGAGATAAGCTTCTTAACTCAGGAGGAAAACTCTCACTAGGAAGGCGACCGGCTGTCTACCTGTGTAGGCGCGGGTTCGTTACATCTTTTAATCCTGTTCGACCCTCCGAGGAAATACATGAAAAAAACAAAAGACTCGAATCCGCAGACAGTAGGAAGCTATAAGGAGCTTAACTCGTGTTTGATTTAAGCTGTCTACCACACGCACGCGCTTGTAGTCACAGCTAGAGTGGCAGACTTCTGTCCGCCCGCTGGCGCATGACAATCGACTTTAGACACCCCCTGTAGTTTGTTTTTTTGCATACACAGTTGACTAGCATCTTAAGCTCTTACTCAGCTATAAGCCCATATACATGTAACGCGCATTACTCTTCTTTATGGTAATTATCAGATCGATTTAAGGGTGGAAAGGGCTTAGGTGATGTAGATCCCTCTCTAGCTGAAAACAGGCTTAGACTATAGCATGTAGGCAGCTGGCCGCGTTAAACATCCCTGTAGTTTTTTGTATACACTCTCGATCCCCTCTCTAGGTGAAAACAAAAGCTTAGAAGATGAGGTGATCCGGCCACCGGCTGGCGCGTCACACCTGGCGTTAATCACCCCCTGTAGGCTTTGTATACGCTCTCTAGGTGAAAAACAAAAAAGCTCCCTCCACGGGCTGGCGCGTCACACCTGTCGTTAAAACGCCCCCTGGAGTCTTAGTATACACAGGTGCCCCGCCTTATCTATTCACCAGCTATAAGCCCATATACGTGTACATGCGATTTTTGATACCCTCTCTGGAATAGGGTGGGGCTCAAGGTGAAAACAAGATTAGTCCATTCGCTCTCTCAGCTATATAAAGAGCCTCAATTGTTCTTGCAACAGCACTTCACCACCGGTACACTATCAGTCACGAGGCAGATGTTTGCGGCATGGGTCATACAGGTTACCTACTAATAGCGGTTTGGGTGAGTAGATCACTTTTTTTCCCCTAAAAAACCAAAAAAAAAACCCCACTTATGACTCAGGTATGTATATGTAGCACTGTTAGTGTAAGTACACAGTAGAATCTACTGTACTATAGACTCGGCCCTCTGAAGACGGCGGAGCGCGTTAATGCGCGGGTCTGTGGCGGCGTCACTTGTTTTTTATTCTAACTAAAAAGTCAGAAGTCGATCTACGACCTATCAAAGACAAATTTGTGATAAGTTCAAACTAAATAAGAGACAGTTTGAGCGTCTCTTAGTCGCTGTCAAAGATGCGAATAACGAACGCGCTGAGGGCGGGGTTCAGGTCACGTATAGTTCCTTGCTCTTTCGTCAGATGGCGCCACAATAGGGGATTTGTACATTCCTACGATGCTCGCGAACATTTCAACGCATAATGAGCTATATAGGCAACAAAGTGTGCTTCTGAATATATTAAAATATAAAAACAATTCAATATTGTGTATTTCTGATAGAAATGAGGCAGTTTCTTTGAATACCAACTAAACTATAGCGAGATGAAAAATACCACACCATATCTAAGGTTTTATAAAAGATACATAGGCAGAAACTCTCGCCGAGTGGGTAATCTGAAAAACGAACCAACTCGTTGTGCCACAAGGGCCCCCACCCAACGGGGGCCTTTTGAGCTCAGTCATGTTGTTTCTCAACACTAGGTGTAATTAATTACGCCCATGTTGAGTAGCATCTACTAACCAACTGACAGTGTCAGTTGGTTGGCCCCTCTTTAGGGGCCACACAATAAATAAAGAATAGAGACCTAAGGGAACGTTCACAAACGTCCACCCTTCCTACGGGGTGGGTGGGTCTTTGGGTTTAGTGACAAAACAGCGACATGTCAGCTCTCTTTTTTTTTTCCAAGTCTACATATTATTTATGATTAAAAAATTAAAAAAAAAAAAACCACGATAATAAAGTGCGCTGATCAAAAACTGAATAGAAAAATAACCAAAAATAGGTTGGTAGCTGATCGGTCGTTGTCACACGGTGCAGAAAATTTACTGCATATCGGACCAGGGGATAGTCTGGCAGCGACCCGCCACCCCGTTCACAAGCTGTGTACAGCACCCCGTTTCTCTTTGTCCATATTGGCTAAAAAAAACAGGACATTGTTGACTTGGCTATTTTACCCGTCTGGGTCTTATTATTTAAACACCTCGTGTTGACCCTGTGGGGCAGCGGGTACATGGAATAAACGTGTCCAAGTGCACGCTATCTAACACATAACCGAAGGTTACTGAGTTATGTAATAATAGTTATGTAATAATAACTGACCTATGAGGTCGCCAGTCAGTTTGCCGTGATTATTTTGACACACTCTCAGTTACTCGTAGCACATCTAATACATAATTAGACTCAGCCTCATATAAGACAGTCTCGGCCACGCAGGCTGCATATCGGACCAGGGAGATAGTCTGGCAGTGACCCACCAGCCCGTCCACAACCTGTGTACAGCACCCCGTGTCTCTTTGTCCATATTGGCTAAAAAAAAACAAAAAAAAACAACAAACAAGTCATTGTTGACTTTGGCTATTTTACCCGTCTGGGTCTTATTATTTAAATCACCTCGTCTTGACCCTGTGGGGCAGTGGGTATATGGAATAACCGTGTCCAAGTGTACTCTATCTAACACATAACCAAAGGTTACTGAGTTATGTAATAATAACCACCCTATGATCCTATGAAGACGCCAGTCAGTTTGCCGTGATTATTTTGACATACTCTCAGTTACTCGTAGGGTATCTAATACATAGTTAGACTCAGCATCATATAAGACAGGCTCGGCCGCGCCAGCCGCATATCGTACCAGAGGGATAGTCTGGCAGCAACCCGCCATCCCGTCTACAATCTGTGTACAGCAGTCTGGACCAGACCACCAACTCTGGGTATAGCATTCTGGATGCCTGTAGCAAGACTGGATCTAACCCTTTAATAGTCGCATAGCACTTTAATGTGCAGTGCCCGTTGTCGTCATAAGTCATGAATGCGGCACTCAGAGTTCCTCACCAGGGCTGCATGCATGCATACACTGGCATATCGACAAAGGGCGTAGCGCATTAAAGCACTATTGCCACCTTTAGCATTAAAGCGCTGAGGGTTTTATTTTTTTGATAGTGTAGAAACCAATATCTGTCTAATTAAACCCCTTATCAGTGCTGTTTTTTTTTCACATACAAAAAGAATTAGGTAATGGCGCTGCAGTACTCTGAAAAGCGGTGGCGGTGAATTTCCATTTAGATCTTGAAAAGGGGGGCGGTCAGATGTCGTCAAGGCTCTGATAAGTAGGGCAGTTAAAATCATATGATTACATTGAGCTAATTTTCTTGCTGAAAGGAATGAATAATTGTATTTGTATAAAATTCACACACACACACACACACACACACACACACACACACACACACACACACACACACACACACACACACACACACACACACACACACAGGACACCTGATGATCTCCACACGATGACCTGATTGCTCTTCCTAAAAAAAAATGCCCAACTCGATCTACCTACTCAACAGGGTTTCAGTGTATAGCGTATTAGGGTTTTTCTGATGCGTATATTATATTGAGATTGATTTTCAACTTTTGTGATCAGTGGTTGGTCCTTAAAAGGACCGTTTGGTAGAGAGAGGGTCGCAGGGACCTTGCTGCTGAAGCGGAGGGCGTGGTCATAACGCGTGGCAGTCCTTCAGCAGCTCCTCCAGCACGGCGGGCGGTAAGCCTTCCTCCATGCAGACTTGCTGCTTGACCTGCTCCACGCACCGGCGGATGAGTTGATCAGCGACGTTCTCGATCAGCTCATCCACCACACCCTCTGCTTCAGCAGCAGTCCGCTGTCTCTCCTCTCTCTGTAGCGAGGCTACGAACTGCTTCTCCACGGCCGCATCGATCATAGATCGAGAAACGGCCACGAAGTTCTGTCTCTCCGCCTCCTCTCTCTGTTGCACGGCTACGAATTCCTTCTCCACGGCCGCATCGATCATAGATCGAGAAACGGCCACGAAGTTCACTCCGTGAGCCATTTTGTCGAACTGACTTCCTAGCCGCCTGAGAGATGCTGACGTCACACTATTTTCGACGACGCTATGACGCGCACGAGGTAGACAGACGACGTCGTTTCACTTCCTTATTTGGAGTTTGGGATCTTTTGACACCGAAGTCATACCGTACGGTCGCGATAAAGCAACTAGTGTTGAAAAGCGTGCCGGTCTTTTATAAGCGCCGGAGTATAAGAGCCTCCAAATGTTTTTTCTCAAGCACTAAAATCGCGACTTTGAATAAGCGCCAGCGCCTGGCTTGTATATAGCTCCTGAGTAAGAACTTCACCGAATTGAAAAGCCCTCCCTCAGAGCTCTTAATCGCGACAGTACGGTACAAATCTGATGTCAACCCGCGCCAAAAACAAAAAGGGTGTTCCGGTCACACGTACCTACGACGAGCGACCTTCAGCTATCACCACGTGAAGAGTGGGAAATAAATTTTGTACGGCAAGAAAACTGAAAACTGATAACGATTCCATTAGATAAGTATTTGGTTCCAATCTATGGCGAGATATTTCCACCAAAGCGATTGATTTATATGTCTGTAAGGTTCAGCTCTCCAACACTCTCCAATGTCCGCCGGTGCACGACGGTCGCCGCCCATCATTAGTCACAACTAAACTTCTGCTGGAGAGTGAAAGTTACGTTGAGTCTTGAGGTGCGCAGAGATACTATCTGCCGCAGCCTGATTTTAGTTCCACGCTATTTAGATAAACGCCCCATTTAAAATCTCTCTCTCGATCCTAGTAAAGGAAAAAAAAGGCTAGAGTTTATCATGGACGCGTCTCAGTTTTAGTCAAGCCGTAAAGTGAAGAACCAGAGCTTGTACATATTCCCACGTGAGGGGTGACCCCGCGGGGCGTTCAGTTAGTACTGAGTCTATACTCAAGGTCAAGTTCCACTCTCTAAACAGAGCTTTAGCGACTCCGTCATATAGACTAGACTGCGCGCGCGATTTTTTTTTTTGCTGAAGCAGCTAATCGATGGAAGAGTAGAGAACAGGTGCTCGACCAAAAATCTGCTTCAGAGGCTTGTTATCAGGTATTAACAGTTAAATCAAAATATTTCAAAACATCCAGAAAAGCAGAATAACATGTCCTACGGGCTACAGCCGGGCACTGACGAGCAGACGGCGCTGACGTCATTTCAATCAGGTCACAGGGCTCTTTAGACACCTTTTCTGTAAGACCCGTCTCATACCTTAGTATATAATACCGTAAACACCGGTGATTAGTATATGATCACATTGGCAGTCGCGGATCCACGAAGAGGCTGAATAAGGCTCGAGCGGACCCGCCGCTTGCAATGTGACATAATCTTACCATGCGCTTTGTTTTGTTTTTGTTTCTATTTACAACAGCAAACATTTCAAACAACCTATTGTTTTTTTTTTAAATGATGAAAAATCAGCCCAAAAAAAAAAGTAAACATTTTAGAGCTAAATTTGTGGAGGATAGCCGGACATGCTGATGTCACTAGACCCCTAAATTCGATATGGTGACATGGGCATTTTCTTAAAATTCGATACGACGACACGGGCACGGACATCTAAGTGACATGGGACATGTGGCATTTCTTGAGTCCCACATGTGCCATGGACCATAGTGACATGAGGAAAAAAAAATGTTCAAAGAGTGCATCAGAAAAGTGCCATTTCAAGCTTAAACATTTCGCCAAATTTTTTTTTCTCTTGGATGGTACTCGGCTTTGCAGTGTCTGGGTCCTTAAAAATGTACCAGAATGCTCAAATTCGGGTTCTAAATATTTTCAAAAAACGTTTTCTCCTTTAGTGACGTGTGACATGGGCATTTCTTAAATTCGACATACGGCTGCATGGGGAGGACCCACCCGTCAAGGGCCCCATGATGACTCATACCCGCCGCGTTCAAACTAGCGTGGTGGTTATAGGTAGACCTTCTTTCAGTATCCACGTGACCAGATCCATCGCCGTCTATTGAGCAACAGTAACCGAGGTAACTAGGGTTATTGTTATCCGGGCCGTAAGACGACAGTCTAAGACGGTGTGTAGTCGCGTTTTGCTCTCCCTAATACTCTAATTCAAGTCGAGTTACCGCTAACCCCTACAAAAAGAGGGTCATTTGTGTAATTCAAAAGTCGTTCCTTTGTTAGCAATGAGGGGGTCGTTCTATTCATTGATTTTTATTTTTTATTTTTTTTTGTTTACAACAACAAGTCAAAGTACAGTCAATCAACCGAGATCCTTTCTACTCCGTGGGGGTGTAGAAGGATCTCCCCCCTGAGGTTACAAAAGTCACCTCTTTATTTAAAGGGTTACGGGTCGCAAAGTCGCTTTCGCTTTCGCTTACAAGTCACAAAGGCGCATGAAATATTCAAGTCAAAAAGTCAAATTCATCAACTATCAGCACAGTCGTTTGAAAGGCATCAAGTCACCGAAAAACTCCTCTACAGTCACCTCCGACTCGCCTCCTCCCTACCCCCCTAAAGGGGGGTAGAGAGGAAGCGATTCCCTAGAGATCAGATAATTTTTTTTTTTTCTCCCGAGCAGACCCCAAAAGCCCCCCCTCCCCCCCAAGTGCCCGCCCACCCCATAAATAGTGCCCCCCTCCCCCCCTCCCCTCCCCATGCATCTTAAAGTGCCCCCCTCCCCCCCCCCCTCCCCTCCCCTCGCCCCTTATAGAAGCCTCCCATTAGCTAGTCCAAGTCATGTGACCAAAAGGGAAGCGTAGTCTGTCTATTGTCTATATTATGCAAATGAGGGAGGGGGTCAAGTCACGTGACCAAGGGGGTGTGGCCTATTCTCTAAATAAAGAGCGCTTCCGGTCACGTGACCAAGAGGGTGTGGTCCTATTATGCAAATGAGGGGGTCACGTGATCCATGATTATGCAAATGAGGGAGTCACCTGACCAAATGGAAGCCACTGATTGGCTGGTGATCAAAGGGGCGTAGTCTACTATGCAAATGAGGGGGTCACGTGATCAAGGGGGCGTGGTCTATTATGCAAATGAGGGGGTCACGTGGGAGTCACGTGACCAAATGGCGGCCCTGATTGGCTGGTGATCAAGGGGGCGTGGCCTATTACGTAATTATGCAAATGAGGGGGCGTGGCCTATTACGTAATTATGCAAATGAGGGGGTCACGTGACCAAATGGAGGCCTCTGATTGGCTGCATGTCGATTGAGTAATAAACAGTACTTAACTATAGTCCCGTTCCGATACATACTATACTACTGTTATGTACTTCTCCGCATTAGCCTCAATAGAGAGTGTCTTCCCTCCATCTCATCCATGACCTGATCCAATCACCCACCTTTCCTTGTCCTCCCTTTAGCTGCTAGCCCTTCATGATCTAGCCCACCATGGATAATTCTAATATTTCTTTTTTTCCCATTCATACCTTCCTTGATATCTGTTCTCCTACTTTTCCTGTACGTTTCTCTCTCTCCCCAGGAGTGCGGCGGTGCTCACAATGGTGCCGACAATGGTGCCCGCGGCAATGCCTGTGCCTGTGTCTGTGCCCACGGCGGTGCCCGTATCTGTGCCCGCGGCGGTGCCCGTGGCGGTGCAGCTGGAGCGGTGTATAGAGGAGCTACATTCTATGGACAACCTCATCTCCTCCTCACACGGCGAGTACTTATGTACCATATTTCTTCGTGTATAAGCCGTGTACCAAGTGGCAAACTGACCAGGCTTATACATGGGGCAGGCTTATACAAGTACTTTGTAGCTAATTGACCAGGCTTTCATATGGGGCAGGCTTATGCAAGTACTAAGTGGTAAACTAACCAGGCTTATACATGGGGCAGGCTTATACTCCGGGCAGGCTCATATTCCTATACCTGAAGAAACAGTCTGTATGTTCTCATAATCTTCTGAATCATCTACTATTCCGATTCATTTATTTTAACATTTTCAACTTAAGCTTTATTTCTCTTCGAAAATGTTGTAGACATTGGTATCATGGCTTATACACGGGGCAAGCTTACACACGGGCTTATACACGAGGAAAGCACTGATAGTGCTGATGGGTAAGGATGGCCCAGGGCTTTTATGGGCATAACCCATTACCGATGGTGTAGTGCTTTAATGCACTACCGGTATGCACATTCTTGGCATGAAATGAGTTATTCAACAGTACTTCATTCACATACTTTGTCAACTTGATAGGAATGACACATTCCTGAAGAGTTGATATGATGCATGTGCACAGTGTTTTCAGACAAGTGACTATCAAAGACCTAAACAAGTTTTGTTACGAAAATTGACAGGATATAGGCTTCTGGAGTCGACTATGTTCACTCTAGAGTTTTGAAAGATTTCCTACATCTGGTAATTCCACAACTGAGAATAGTGATTGGGCCAGGGGTACAATTATTCAGATGACCAAAAAAGGGGATCTACAGATTCTCAGTAATTGGTGGCAAATCACGCTGCTACCTACTCTAAGTGAGATAATGGAGAGAGTAGTTCAGGGCCAGCCGATTGATCACCTACTTGAAAAAAAAATCAGATTTTCAATACGGTTTCACAACTGACACTGTACATGAGATGACTGGAAACATCTACATGTCCATTGGACGTGGAAGGCTTTCCTCATGTCTATTTACAGACATGAGGAAAGCCTTTGACACGGTCTACCATGGCAGGTTGTTGAACAAACTTGGCTCTCTAGGTACAAACAGATCTGTGTTAAAATCATTCAAAAGTCTTGTTGACTCAGGGTGTACCCCTGAGTGCTATCAATAACAGAATAAATGTCCCTTATTGACAGTTGATAGTTGATATGTATCATGTACGGGCAATTTCTGTATCCATTACTGTGTCGTTAATGCGACATTTAACCCTCTAAGGGTTGCATACTGCTTTATTCTCCTGGGTCATTATGATGCATGAATGCAGCTCACCAGAGTTGCATTCATGCATCATGCTGACCCATTCAGGAGTGTATGACCCCTACAAGGTTGACATGTTTGAAAGAATACAGGGGAGTCAACCGGCAGGGCTGTATTCATGCGGTATGACGACAAAGGGCATACTGCATTAAAATACCATACAGCCATTAACAGTTTAGTAAGTACTATCCTGAACCATGGCCATTCAATGCCATTAACCCAGTTTCATAAATGGTCAACCAGACCCCATTAATTACTTTTAACCTGTTTTCTATTGTAATCCTGGTAAATAGCCCTTAAATGGTTCATGTTGTTACTTACCTTAATACTTAGTGTGTATTATAGACATGAATACTTTCATAATTGGTGCTAATGTGGCATGGTAACGTGGGAGGGGTGACATAGGTGATATAGGAGTCCCCCCCCCCCCCCATCACCAGAATACATAGGAAAATGCCAACGCCCATCGATACGCACGCCCGTGATAGTTCTCCTGATGCGCGGACAAACGTTAAGAGCGCAATCTTAACCTAACAATTAAGATGGTCTTAATTGTCTTAAAATTAATACTTTCACTCCTCCATAGAGTGCACCACCCATCTCACCTAGCCATTTCATGTTCGAAATTAGTCTTAATCTTCCTTAACACAGAATTAAGATTGTCTTAATTATCTCAAAATTAGTCTGAATCTTATCTTAACCTATCTTAATCTACACAGTCCATTGTAGGATTTAACTACACAGTCCATTGAAGGATAGGCTAGTCGACTAGTATGCTCTGCCCCCCAACCCCTTTTTTTTCTTTCTGAGTAGATTAAGACATTTTAAGATGTAATACTTCCCAGTATACTGTGCTCCACACATTAAGACATTTTGAGATGTCTTAATTAAGATTGCACTGGACTCTATACCTCACTCCATGCTCAATATGGTTCCAAACACAATTTGGTACCAATCAGCAATATCATCTTAGTGTCAAGACTTCAGACCTAATCATTAGGAATTAGTCTATGAAAGCCTTTTAGAATGCTTCATGACACTTTGTAATACCAGTCCATGAGCAGAAGTCACTCTAGGATGGCTACAGAGCAAACCTTACAGCTGTGTCTGTATATATATTTCTTATCACCACAAAAATGGTGCTCCTAGCATCTAGGAATATCTCTTCATGAACCCAACTGCCACCTGGGGTGATAAAACTGAAATCAAATAAACGTAGCTTCAGGTAAAATAAACTGTGTTTCACTGTCAAAATAAACTGTGTATCACTGTACTGGATAACGGATATTCAAAGTAAAATTGATTGATCTTACATTGCCTCACCGTAATCATATGTTATGATGAATCACCGTAAAATTTTACACTGATTCTCCGTATATTCAACAGAATATTTTTACAGTGTAGGTCTAGTTAGTCTAGTAGACTTAACCCATTTGGTGTGATGCTACACAAACGGTGCATCCACAACTAAATTCCTGAGCCCTGATTGGCCAGAGCTGATCGGTAACCATGGTACACATAAGCATAGTGAGCCTTGTCAACAAGGCATTCAGTGGTTGTGAAAGGTAGGAACCAGTAGTCCTAATCCGTTTTTCCCTAAAGGAGTTTATTGTAGATGCTGTTATGTTACACCTCTAAAGTTTTTGTTCATCTGTGTTTTTGGCAAGTATCACCTGAGACCTCCATCCTTCTAAGGTTGAATGCAGGGTTGAATGATAGATTGAGGAGCAAAAGAGATCCATGTAAGGGAGTAGTCATTTTTTTAACGACAGGGGGTGTCAGTGAATTTTCACACAAGCGGGTTGAAATTTGTTCATTCCCCCAAACATAGGGGTCAAAATATTTTTGGTCCCTCCCCCTCAGGCAATTTGAAGTTGAGCGCAGCCGACCCCCTTGAGCTATAGTAATGCACAGACCTTTTTGCTAAAAAGGGGTCCAGAATGTTTGGTCCCCCGCTCAAGGGGTGCAAATCCCCCCCCCCGCCCCTTCATTGTTAAAAAAACAACCACCCCCCTCCCAGTGAACACAATTACATAGTTCAGTTCAATTTTGGTCTACATGATTTCACAATGTTTATGAAGGTTAAGGGTTATTTACCAGTCACAAACCTGAAGGTCGGATTTACATAGCTCAGATGTGAATTTACGTTCAACCAGGGTCAACACATAACATATAATTTTACATAGCATGATTCAGGTATAGAATTGTATGATATTGCACCAAAAGTTACATTTACAAACATTATTCATACAAATTATCTAATCTAATCCTATTCTCATTTCATTCTATATAATATATACTTGCAGATCAACTGAACAGCCTGACAGTACTCGTTAACAATTATGTTGCTTAGTTTTGGCTGCAGAGAGCTTTTGTATTTCTTCCATTACCACCAATCTTGTGCCTAATCATTTAAGTGCCATGTATACTGCTTTAATCTACTGTCCTTTATATTGCATATTCAATGGGATGTGGTTAATTTGCAAAATTTTAACAAATTCTCTTAAATATCCACAGAGGGGTCAAGCAGTGCAGTGGACATGGCAGGGGTGCTGGGGACACTGCAGCACTTGGTGCTGACCCTGCTGACCTTGGAGACTGACCATGTGCAGAATGTGACGCGGCTAGTTCAGCCAGAGGCCTCCAGGTGGCTGCGGGTGCGGCCCCTGTCTGCCCGCCAGGTGGCTCTGGTCGGCAGCCTCGCTTTCACCCTGACCCACTACGAGGCTGCGGTCAGGTGACTAGGGGCTGCTGACGTCATGCAGCAAGACGTCATGCAGCAAGTGACGTCAGGACACGACGTCATGCAGCAAGTGACGTCAGAGCAAGACGTCATGCAGCAAGTGACGTCAGGACACGACGTCATGCAGCAAGTGACGTCAGAGCAAGACGTCATGCGGCAAGTGACGTCAGGACACGATGTCATGCAGCAAGTGACGTCAGAACACAACGTCATGCGGCAAGTGATGTCACAACAGATACTACCATCTACAGGTACAAGCAACTGTGATGTTGTTAATGTTATTTTGGTGTCATGTATTCTATCTTTGATGCAGATTTCCTGATATAATATTTATGTAACTACTAAATGACAAGACAAATTATATTACCATAAGACCTTGCCAATATGCCGTGGCTAGTACGTGAGTCAGATGGTCAGTGTGGCTTATAGGATGGGGACAAAGTCAAGGTGCAGTTTTTTACAATCATGGCACAGTATTAAAGTCACCATAATCAGATCGCCAGTGCAGCTTATAGGATCGGTCCAAAGTCAAGATCCGGTTAATACATGAGTTAGGCTTACGCACAAGGTTTAATGTGGTAGATATGATACAAGGGACTTGCTGTATGAGTGATATAAGCCAAGGAAGGCTTATTGTCCAAGTCGTCAGCCGTGGACAATTGCCATTGCCCAAGGCTTATAATGTTGATGCAGCTAGTCACACATACATATCTAGTCACATGTATGACTTACACCCACAGAAGGAGAGTGTGCTCAATGGACTGCGTCCACATGAAGCCATGCATGTAAAATACAGTAAACTATTTAAATTAGAATGATCGTTCTCCACACCCCCATCGAGAAACTGATGGTCGTTCTCCATGAACTGTTTTTCCATGATGATGTCACCAAAATAACTACGAAACCAATCTTTAAATGTAAATTTTGCCGAAACTAATCAAGGATTACATGAAATAAATACAGAGCTCCAATCTAATCAGTCTGAACTCCTGGTTTCTCCACTTGTGGTGCATTGCATTCAATGCACCACCTGAGAAACCTGTCGTTCAGACAGATCATCGTGGACCTCTGTCTTTTCTTTTATTCTCTCAGTCAACTGCAGTGTAAGGTATGAGAGGTATATCTTCTGCAGGTAGCGGGGACCCCGTGCGGTCCATGTTGGAGACCCCGCAGCAGCTGACAGACTCGACAGGTAGCAGGGACCCCGTGTGGTCCATGTTGGAGACCCCCCAGCAGCTGATGGACACCTTCTCCTCCCTCTGTACACGGCCAGCTGGTGGACGTCAGGTGAGCCACATTAACCCTATAATGTAAGCCCCAGCATTGATTAACCCTTTTATGTAAGCCCCAGCATTGATTGAAGTTGTAGAGTTGTGTATTTACTACAATTAATGGCTGTGTCTCACCAACTTGGGGCAATGTTTTTGTCTATGACCGGGTGCCGTCTATGACCGGGTGCCGTCTATGACCACCTATATAAATCGGTTATTTTCTTTGTGTCTTTTTATACTGTGATATGTAAGGGGATCAAAAAAGTTTATGGAAGTACTGTTCTGGAAAAAATAAGACAATTTACCTATAGGGGCCCGTACTACCAGATCATAGACGGCACCAAATCATAGACAGCACCCGATCATAGACAAAAGCATTGGCCCAAGTTGGTGAGACACAGCCTAATGTGTTTCAAAATACATCTTATACAAAATTGGGTGACACAATTCATATGTGTTTACCAATTAATATGACAACAGACACTATGTCTACGGATAGTATGATAGGTTCAGCCTGTTTGCCGAGAGTTCTTATTAAATGAGAACTCAGACTGTTCAGGTAGGCCTTCAGAGCAGTTCATGGCCATGGGTGCCTTAGCATCGATCATGTAGGCATGTTCAAGCAATAACCATTCAGACAGCATTGATTACCCCTTTTATGTAAGGCCCAGCATTGATTAACCCTTTTATGTAAGCCCCAGCATTGATTAACCCTTTAATGTAAGCCACAGCATTGATTAACCCTTTAATGTAAACCCCAGCATTGATTACCCCTTTTATGTAAGCCCCAGCATTGATTAACCCTTTAATGTAAGCCACAGCATTGATTACCCCTTTTATGTAAACCCCAGCATTGATTAACCCTTTTATGTAAGCCCCAGCATTGATTAACCCTTTAATGTAAGCCACAGCATTGATTAACCCTTTAATGTAAACCCCAGCATTGATTACCCCTTTTATGTAAACCCCAGCATTGATTAACCCTTTTATGTAAGGCCCAGCATTGATTAACCATTTTATTTAAGGCCCAGCATTGATTACCCCTTTTATGTAAGCCCCAGCATTGATTAACCCTTTTATGTAAGGCCCAGCATTGATTAACCCTTTTATGTAAGCCCCAGCATTGATTAACACTTTTATGTAAACCCCAGCATTGATTAACCCTTTTATGTAAGCCCCAGCATTGATTAACCCTTTTATTTAAGGCCCAGCATTTATTAACCCTTTTATGTAAGCCCCAGCATTGATTAACCCTTTTATTTAAGGCCCAGCATTGATTAACCCTTTTATGTAAGCCCCAGCATTAATTAACCCTTTTATTTAAGGCCCAGCATTTATTAACCCTTTTATGTAAGGCCCAGGATTGATTAACCATTTTATTTAAGGCCCAACATTGATTAACCCTTTTATGTAAGCCCCAGCATTGATTAACACTTTTATGTAAGCCCCAGCATTGATTAACCCTTTTATGTAAGCCACAGCATTGATTAACCCTTTTATGTAAGCCCCAGCATTGATAAACCCTTTTATGTAAGCCCCAGCATTGATTACCCCTTTTATGTAAGGCCCAGCATTGATTACCCCTTTTATGTAAGGCCCAGCATTGATTACCCCTTTTATGTAAGGCCCAGCATTGATTAACCCTTTTATGTAAGCCCCAGCATTGATTAACCCTTTAATGTAAGCCCCAGCATTGATTAACCCTTTTATGTAAGCCCCAGCATTGATTAACCCTTTAATGTAAGCCCCAGCATTGATTAACCCTTTAATGTAAGCCCCAGCATTGATTAACCCTTTAATGTAAACCCCAGCATTGATTACCCCTTTTATGTAAACCCCAGCATTGAGTAACCCTTTAATGTAAGCCCCAGCATTGCTTAACTCTTGAATGTAAGCCCCAACATTGATTAACCCTTTAATGTAAGCCCCAGCATTGCTTAACTCTTGAATGTAAGCCCCAGCATTGATTAACCCTTTTATGTAAGCCCCAGCATTGATTACCCCTATTATGTAAGCCCCAGCATGGATTAACCCTTTTATGTAAGGCCCAGCATTGATTAACCCTTTTATGTAAGGCCCAGCATTGATTAACCCTTTTATGTAAGCCCCAGCATTGATTAACCCTTTCATGTAAGCCCCAGCATTGATTAACCCTTTTATGTAAGCCCCAGCATTGATTAACCCTTTTATTTAAGGCCCAGCATTTATTAACCCTTTTATGTAAGGCCCAGCATTGATCAACCATTTTATTTAAGGCCAGTAGTATAGTATGTATCGGAAGGGGACTATAGTTAACTACTGTTTATTACTCAATCGACCTGCAGCCAATCAGAGGCCTCCATTTGGTCACGTGACCCCCTCATTTGCATAATTATGTAATAGGCCACGCCCCCTCATTTGCATAATTACGTAATAGGCCACGCCCCCTTGATCACCAGCCAATCAGGGGCCGCCATTTGGTCACGTGACCCCCTCATTTGGATAATAGGCCACGCCCCCTTGATCACGTGACCCCCTCATTTGCATAGTAGACTACGCCCCTTTGATCACCAGCCAATCAGAGGTCGCCATTTGGTCACGTGACCCCCTCATTTGCATAATAGGCCGCGCCCCCTTGATCACGTGACCCCTTCATTGGCATGATAGGCCACAACAACATCACGTGGCTATCTTTGTTTGTAAACAACACCACGTGGCTCTCTTTGTTTGTAAACAACACCACGTGGCTCTCTTGTTTGTAAATAACACCTACTAAGTTTAGTCATAGGTAGCAGTAGTGTTTGTAAATAACGCTTACTAAGTTTTCAGTCATAGGTGTCTAGAGCAGCAGCAGCAGCAGCATCTTCAGCAGCAGCAGCAGCAGCAGCCGCGTCATAAGTGTCTAGAGCAGCAGCCACGTCATAGATGACTAGTGCAGCAGCAGCAGCAGCATCTTCAGCAGCAGCAGCAGCGTCATAGGTGTCTAGAGCAGCAGCTGCAGTAGCAGCAGCGTCATAGGTGTCTAGAGCAGCGGCAGCAGCATCTTCAGCAGCAGCAGTAGCAGCAGCGGCAGCAGCAGTAGCAGCAGTAGCATCTTCAGCAGCAGCAGCGGCAGCAGCAGTAGCAGCATCAACAGCATCTTCAGCAAAAGCAGCAGCAGCCGCGTCATAGGTGTCTAGAGCAGCGGCAGCAGCATCTTCAGCAGCAGCAGTAGCAGCAGCGGCAGCAGCATCTTCAGCAGCAGCAGCAGCGTCATAGGTGTCTAGAGCAGCAGCGTCATAGGTGTCTAGAGCAGCAGCCGCAGCAGCAGCAGCATCTTCAGCAGCAGCAGCGGCAGCAGCAGTAGCATCTTCAGCAGCAGTAGCAGCAGCAGCAGCAACATCTTCAGCATCAACAGCATCTTCAGCAAAAGCAAAAGCCCGTAACTTAGCATCATGTGCATCAGCCATAGCCGTAACAGCGACACTGCGACTAGCATAAGCAAAACAGGCTATTTTTTTAGCAGCTGTACAAGCATTTATAGCATTAGCCCTAGCAGCAGCCGCAACAGCGACACTTTTAGCAGACGTTGCAGCATCAGTAGCAGCAGCATCGGTAGCAAGAGCGGAAACAGTAGCAAAAACATTAGCAGCACGAGCAGCAGCGGCGAGAGTAACAGCAGCGTTGTTAGCAGCATTGGCAACTTCGTATGCAGCATGTGTAGCACGAACAGCGATACGAGCTTCACGTTTTGCACGAGCAGCAGCAATAGCTGCAGAAGTAGCCATCACACTTTCCAGCCACCCGTACGAATCTTGATAAAAACCAACCTCCACCTTGCTACTTGTTAACTCATCAGTAAACATGGACGTCTCCTCGTGTGGTGTTGTCGCGGCTCTGTAGTAGTGTTGGGATTGCTCACATTCGGTAGAACGTAGAGTGATTCCTGATGACGCCATGCTGAAGGTGGTAGAAGAAGTGTGTGGGACTCATGTTTCACTCTCGCTTATGTACTAGGCTCCGAGATAAGCTTCTTAACTCAAGAGGAAAACTCTCACTAGGAAGGCGACCAGCTGTCTACCTGTGTAGGTGCGGGTTCGTTACATCTTTAATCCTGTTCGACCCCCCGAGGAAATAGATGAAAAAAACAAAAGACCATCTTTCAAGCACTCGAATCCGCAGTCAGTAGGAAGCTATAAGGAGCTTAACTTGTGTTTGATTTAAGCTTTCTACCACACGCACGCGCTTGTAGTCACAGCTAGAGTGGCAGACTTCCGTCCGCCCGCTGGCGCATGACAATCGACTTTAGACACCCCCTGTAGTTTTTTTTTGCATACACAGTTGACTAGCATCTTAATCTCTTACCCAGCTATAAGCCCATATACATGTAACGCGCATTACTCCTCTTTATGGTAATTATCAGATCGATTTAAGGGTGGAAAAGGCTTAGGTGATTTAGGTCCCTCTCTAGCTGAAAACAGGCTTAGACCATAGCATGTAGGCAGCCGGCCGCGTTAAACACCCCCTGTAGGTTTTTTTTTGTTTTTTGTATACACTCTCGATCCCCTCTCTAGGTGAAAACAAAGCTTAGAAGATGCGGTGATCCGGCCACCGGCTGGCGCGTCACACCTGTCGTTAATCACCCCCTGTAGGCTTTGTATACACTCTCTAGGTGAAAACAAAAGCTCCCTCCACGGGCTGGCGCGTCACACCTGTCGTTAAAACGCCCCCTGTAGTGTTAGTATACACAGTTGCCCCGCCTTATCTATTCACCAGCTATAAGCCCATATACGTGTACATGTGATTTTTGATACCCTCTCTGGAATAGGGTGGGGCTCAAGGTGAAAACAAGATTAGACCATTCGCTCTCTCAGCTATATAAAGAGCCTCAATTGTTCTTGCAACAGCACTTCACCACCGGTACACTATCAGTCACGAGGCAGATGTTTGCGGTATGGGTCATACAGGTTACCTACTAATAGCGGTTTGGTGAGTAGATCACTTTTTTTCTCCTAAAAAAAACAACAAAAACGCCTCACTTATGACTCAGGTATGTATATGTAGCACTGTTAGTGTAAGTACACAGTAGAATCTACTGTACTATAGACTCAACCCTCTGAAGACGGTGGAGCGCGTTAATGCGCAGGTCTGTGTCGGCGTCACTTGTTTTTTATTCTAACTAAAAAAGAAAAAAAGTCAGAAGTCAATCTACGACCTATCAAAGACAAATTTGTGATAAGTTCAAACTAAATAAGAGACAGTTTGAGCGTCTCTTAGTCGCTGTCAAAGATGCGAATAACGAACGCGCTGAGGGCGGGGTTCAGGTCACGTATAGTTCCCCGCTCTTTCGTCAGATGGCGCCACAATAGGGGTTTTGTACATTCCTACGATGCTCGCGAACATTTCAACGCATAATGAGCTATATAGGCAACAAAGTGCGCTTCTGAATATATTAAAATATAAAAAACAATTCAATATTGTGTATTTCTGATAGAAATGAGGCAGTTTCTTTGAATACCAACTAAACTATAGCGAGATGAAAAATACCACACCATATCTAAGGCTTTATAAAAGATACATAGTCAGAAACTCTCGCCGAGTCGGCAATCTGAAAAACGGATCAACTCGTTTTGACTCGTTGTGCCACAAGGGCCCCCATCCAACGGGGGCCCTTTGAGGTCAGTCTGTCAAACCACAGTGATCCATGCTGCTTAACACTAGGCGTAATTAATTACGCCCATGTTGTGCAGCATCTAACCAACTGACAGTGTCAGTTGGTTGGCCCCTCTTTAGGGGCCACACAATAAAATAAAGAATAGAGGCCTAAGGGAACGTTCACAAGCGTCTCCCCTTCCTACGGGGTGGGTGGGTCTTTGAGTTTAGTGACAAAACAGCGACATGTGAGTAGGAGTTTGCGTGTCAGCTCTCTTTTTTTTCTTTTTTTTTCCAAGTCTACATATTATTTATGATTAAAAAATTTAAAAAAAAACCCACGATAATATAGTGCGCTGATCAAAAACTGAATAGAAAAATAACCAAAAATAGGTTGGGGAAATCTCTGCTATGTAGCTGATCGGTCGTTGTCACACGGTGCAGAAAATTTACTTTTTTTTAATTTTTTTTTTTAGAAAATCTATATTAGGACCACAGACGGGGCACATGTGTCACTTGTCGAATATAAGAGATACCAATGGGCTTTGTCGAATTTAAGAACTAGGTCTTGGCCATTGGCATTGTCTATTTTGAGAAGTAGTCTTGCCCGTCTTGCCCCTTGTCGCCAACTCCCAGCACCCCCTGTGTCTCTTTGTCCATATTGGCTAAAAACAGGACATTGTTGCCTTGGCTATTTTACCCCCCGTCTGGGTATCTTATTACTTAATCACTTCGTCTTGACCCTGTGGGGCAGTGGGTATATGGAATAACCGTGTCCAGGTGTACTCTATCTGACACATAACCGAAGGTTACTGAGTTATGTAATAATACCTGACCTATGAGGCCGCCAGTCAGTTTGCCGTGATTATTTTGACACACTCTCAGTTACTCATAGGACATCTAATACATAATTAGACTCAGCATCATATAAGACAGTCTCGGCCACGCCGGCTGCATATCGGACCAGGGGGATAGTCTGGCAGCGACTCGCCACCCCGTCCACAAGCTGTGTACAGCACCCCGTTTCTCTTTGTCCATATTGGCTAAAAAACAGGGCATTGTTGACTTGGCTATTTTACCCGTCTGGGTCTTATTATTTAATCACCTCGTCTTGACCCTGTGGGGCAGCGGGTATATGGAATAACCGTGTCCAAGCGTACTCTATCTAACACATAACCGAAAGTTACTGAGTTATGTAATAATAACTGACCTATGAGGTCGCCAGTCAGTTTGCCGTGATTATTTTGACACACTCTCAGTTACTCGTAGGGAATCTAATACATAATTAGACTCAGCATCATATAAGACAGTCTCGGCCACGCCGGCTGCATATCGGACCAGGGAGATAGTCTGGCAGCGACCCGCCAGCCCGTCCACAACCTGTGTACAGCACCCCGTGTCTCTTTGTCCATATTGGCTAAAAAAACAGGTCATTGTTGACTTTGGCTATTTTACCCGTCTGGGTCTTATTATTTAAATCACCTCGTCTTGACCCTGTGGGGCAGTGGGTATATGGAATAACCGTGTCCAAGTGTACTCTATCTAACACATAACCAAAGGTTACTGAGTTATGTAATAATAACCGCCCTATAATCCTATGAAGTCGCCAGTCAGTTTGCCGTGATTATTTTGACATACTCTCAGTTACTCGTAGGGTATCTAATACATAATTCGACTCAGCATCATATAAGACAGTCTCGGCCGCGCCAGCCGCATATCGTACCAGAGGGATAGTCTGGCAGCAACCCGCCATCCCGTCCACAATCTGTGTACAGCAGTCTGGACCAGACCACCAACTCTGGGTATAGCATTCGGGATGACTGGAGCAAGACTGGATCTAACCCTTTAATAGTCGCATAGCGCTTTAATGTGCAGTGCCCGTTGTCGTCATAAGCCATGAATGCAGCACTCAGAGTTCCTTACCAGGGCTGCATGCATGCATACACTGGCATATCGACAAAGAGCGTAGCGCATTAAAGCACTATGCTACCTTTAGCATTAAAGCGCTGAGGGGTTATTTTTTGATAGTGTAGAACCAATATCTGTCTAATTAAACTCCTTATCAGTGCTGTTTTTTTTTCACATACAAAAGAATTAGCTAATGGCGCTGCGCCATGTATTGGATAACCACTGCAGCGCGACTCTGAAAAGCGGCGGCGGTGAATTTCCATTTAGATCCTGAAAAGGGGGGCGGTCAGATGTCGTCAAGGCCCTGATAAGTAGGGCAGTTCAAATCATATGATTACATTGAGCTAATTTTCTTGCTGAAAGGAATGAATAATTGTATTTGTATAAAATTCACACACACACACACACACACACACACACCCGCCCACCCACACACACACACACACACACACACACACACACACACACACACACACACACACACACACACACACACACACACACACACACACACACACACACACACACACAGGACACCTGATGATCTCCACACGATGACCTGATTGCCCTTCCTAAAAAAAAAAACAACACAAAAAGCCCAACTCGATCTACCTACTCAACAGGGTTTCAGTGTAGAGCGTATTAGGGGTTTTTCTGATGCGTATATTATATTGAGATTGATTTTCAACTTTTGTGATCAGTGGTTGGTCCTTAAAAGGACCGTTTGGTAGAGAGAGAGGGTCGCAGGGACCTTGCTGCTGAAGCGGAGGGCGTGGTCATAACGCGTGGTGGTCCTTCAGCAGCTCCTCCAGCACGGCGGGCGGTAGTCCTTCCTCCATGCAGACTTGCTGCTTGACTCGCTCCACGCACTGGCGGATGAGTTGATCAGCGACGTTCGCGATCAGCTCATCCACCACACCCTCTGCTTCAGCAGCAGTCCGCTGTCTCTCCTCTCTCTGTAGCGAGGCTACGAACTGCTTCTCCACGGCCGCATCGATCATAGCTCGAGAAACGGCCACGAAGTTCTGTCTCTCCGCCTCCTCTCTCTGTAGCACGGCTACGAATTCCTTCTCCACGGACGCATCGATCATAGATCGAGAAACGGCCACGAAGTTCACTCCGTGAGCCATTTTGTCGAACTGACTTCCTAGCCGCCTGAGAGATGCTGACGTCACACTTTTTTCGACGACGCTATGACGCGCACGAGGTAGACAGACGACGTCGTTTCACTTCCTTATTTGGAGTTTGGGACCTTGTGACACCGAAGTCATACCGTACGGTCGCGATAAAGCAACTAGTGTTGAAAAGCGCGCCGGTCTTGTATAAGCGCCGGAGTATAAGAGCCTCCAAATGTTTTTTCTCAAGCACTAAAATCGCGACTTTGAATAAGCGCCAGCGCCTGGCTTGTATATAGCTCCTGAGTAAGAACTTCACCGAATTGAAAAGCGCTCCCTCAGAGCCCTTAATCGCGACAGTACGGTACAAATCTGATGTCAACCCGCGCCAAAACCAAAAAGGGTGTTCCGGTCACACGTACCTACGACGAGCGACCTTCAGCTATCACCACGTGAAGAGTTGGAAATAAATTTTGTACGGCAAGAAAACTGAAAACTGATAACGATTCCATTAGATAAGTATTTGGTTCCAATCTATGGCGAGATATTTCCACCAGAGCGATTGATTTATATGTCTGTAAGGTTCAGCTCTCCAACACTCTCCAATATCCGCCGGTGCACGACGGTCGCCGCCCATCATTAGTGACAACTAAACTTCTGCTGGAGAGTGAAAGTTACGTTGAGTCTTGAGGTGCGCAGAGATACTATCTGCCGCAGCCTGATTTTAGTTCCACGCTATTTAGATAACCGCCCCATTTAAAATCTCTCTCTCGATCCTAGAAAAGGAAAAAAAGGCTAGAGTTTATCATGGACGCGTCTCAGTTTTAGTCAAGCCGTAAAGTGAAGAACCCGAGCTTGTACATATACCCACGTGAGGAGTGACATAGCGGGGCGTTCAGTTAGTACTGAGTCTATAGTCAAGGTCAAGTTCCACTCTCTAAACAGAGCTTTAGCGACTCTGTCATCTAGACTAGACCGCGCACGCGATTTTTTTTGCTGAAGCAGCTAATCGATGGAAACGTAGAGAAGACGTACTCGATCAAAAACTGCTTCAGAGACTTGTTATCAGGTATTAACAGTTAAATCAAAATATTTCAAAACATCCAGAAAAGCAGAATGACATGTCCTACGAGCTACAGCCGGGCACTGACGAGCAGACGCCGCTGACGTCATTTCAATCAGGTCGCAGCGCTTTTTAGACACCTTTTCTGTAGGACCCATCTCATACCTTAGTATATAATACCGTAAACGCCGGGTGATTAGTATATGATCACATTGACAGTCGCGGATCCACGAAGAGGCTGGATAAGCCACGAGCGGACCCGCGACTGCAATGTGACATAATCTTACCATGCGCTTTGTTTTGTTTTTGTTTCTATTTACAACAGCAAACATTTCAACAGCCTATTGTTTTTTTAAAATGATGAAAAATCGGCCCAAAAAAAAGTAAACATTTTAGAGCTAAATTTGTGGAGGATAGCCGGACATGCTGATGTCACTGGACCCCTAAATTCGATATGGTGACATGGTCATTTTCTTAAAAATCGATACGACGACACGGACACGGACATCTAAGTGACATGGGCCATGGGGCATTTCTTGAGTCCGACATGTGACATGGACCATAGTGACATGAGGAAAAAAAAATGTTCGAAGAGTGCATCAGAAAAAGTACCATTTCAAACCTAAGCATTTCGCCAAATTTTTTTTTTTCTTTTTTTTCTTGGATGGTACCCGGCTTTGCGGTGTCTGGGTCCTTAAAAATGTACCAGAATGCTCAAATTCGGGTTCTAAATATTTTCAAAAAACGTTTTCTCCCTTAGTGACGTGTGACACGGGCATTTCTTAAATTCGACATACGGCTGCATGGGGAGGACCCACCCGTCAAGGGCCCCATGATGACTCATACCCGCCGCGTTCAGTCAATCAACCGAGATCTTTTTCTGTGGTGGTGTAGAAGGATCTCCCCCCTGAGGTTACAAAGTCACCTCTTTATTTAAGGGGCTACGAGCCGCAAAGTCGCTTTCGCAAAGTCGCAAGAAATATTCAAGTCAAAAAGTCAAATTCATCAACTATCAGTACAGTCGTTTGAAAGTCATCAAGTCACCGAAAAACTCCTCTGCAGTCACCTCCGACTCGCCTCCTCCCTACCCCCCCTAAAGGGGGGTAAGGAGGAAGCGATTCCCTAGAGATCAGATAATTTTTTTTTTTTTCTCCCGAGCAGACCCCAAAGGCCCCCCTCCCCCCCAAGTGCCCGCCCACCCCATAAATAGTGCCCCCCTCCCCCCCCCCCCTCCCCTCCCCATGCATCTTAAAGTGCCCCCCTCCCCCCCTCCCCTCCCCTCCCCCCTTATAGAAGCCTCTCATTAGCTAGTCCAAGTCATGTGACCAAAAGAGAGGCGTAGTCTGTCTATTGTCTATATTATGCAAATGAGGGAGGGGGTCAGGTCACGTGACCAAGGGGGTGTGGCCTATTTTCCAAATAAAGAGCGCTTCCGGTCACGTGACCAAAGGGGTGTGGTCCTATTATGCAAATGAGGGGGTCACGTGACCCATTATTATGCAAATGAGGGAGTCACGTGACCAAATGGAAGCCACTGATTGGCTGGTGATCAAAGGGGCGTAGTCTACTATGCAAATGAGGGGGTCACGTGATCAAGGGGGCGTGGCCTATTATGCAAATGAGGGGGTCACGTGACCAAATGGTGGCCCCTGATTGGCTGGTGATCAAGGGGGCGTGGCCTATTACGTAATTATGCAAATGAGGGGGCGTGGCCTATTACGTAATTATGCAAATGAGGGGGTCACGTGACCAAATGGAGGCCTCTGATTGGCTGCAGGTCGATTGAGTAATAAACAGTAGTTAACTATAGTCCCGTTCCGATACATACTATACTACTAAGGCCCAACATTGATTAACCCTTTTATGTAAGCCCCAGCATTGATTAACCCTTTTATGTAAGTCCCAGCATTGATTAACCCTTTAATGTAAGCCCCAGCATTGATTACCCCTTTTATGTAAGCCCCAGCATTGATTACCCCTTTTATGTAAGCCCCAGCATGGATTAACCCTTTAATGTAAGCCCCAGCATTGATTAACCCTTTTATGTAAGCCCCAGCATTGATTAACCCTTTTATGTAAGCCACAGCATTGATTAACCCTTTTATGTAAGCCCCAGCATTGATTAACCCTTTTCTGTAAGCCCCAGCATTGATTAACCCTTTTATGTAAGCCCCAGCATTGATTAACCCTTTTATGTAAGCCCCAGCATTGATTAACCCTTCTATGTAAGCCCCAGCATTGATTAACCATTTTATTTAAGGCCCAACATTGATTTACCCTTTTATGTAAGCCCCAGCATTGATTAACCCTTTAATGTAAGCCACAGCATTGATTAACCCTTTTATGTAAGCCCCAGCATTGATTAACTATTTTATGTAAGCCCCAGCATTTATTAACCCTTCTATGTAAGCCCCAGCATTGATTAACCCTTTTATGTAAGCCCCAGCATTGATTAACCCTTTTATGTAAGCCCCAGCATTGATTAACCCTTTTATGTAAGCCCCAGCATTGATTAACACTTTTATGTAAGCCCCAGCATTGATTAACACTTTTATGTAAGCCCCAGCATTGATTAACCCTTTTATGTAAGCCCCAGCATTGATTAACCCTTTTATGTAAGGCCCAGCATTTATTAACCCTTTTATGTAAGGCCCAGCATTGATTAACCATTTTATTTAAGGCCCAACATTGATTAACCCTTTTATGTAAGCCCCAGCATTGATTGACCCTTTAATGTAAGCCACAGCATTGATTAACCCTTTTATGTAAGCCCCAGCATTTATTAACCCTTCTATGTAAGCCCCAGCATTGATTAACCCTTTTATGTAAGCCCCAGCATTGAGTAACCCTCTAAACCACGGCATTGATTTACCCTTAACCAGGTAGGGGAGAGGAGTAACTTATTGGTACACACTACTACTGTGGTACAGTCCGGTCAATTAGACCATACCAGTAATCTGGTACTGTGCATGCTCCTGGGCCGTACCATTTAATTGGTACATTTGGTGTGATCATTAGACCATGACCATCAGCCCATGGCAAGGTCTACAGCCCCTTCAGTGCCTTATCTGTAACGATATAACAATGGGTCTTATCTATACCAACATTGGGGGCATTATTAGGGAAGAAAACCCCACATTTTCCTATGATTTTCCCTATTTCTGACCTTACCATTCCATTAGCACATAAAACCAAAACGCAGAGTCATAGAGCAGTTTCTAGGCTACTTCTCTGAATATATATTTCTATCAGCAAATCTTGTTGGGTCTCCATAGAAGTATTTTATGAATGTGTCATGTTCAATGCATGATATCTAAATTATGAGAACTGGTTAGAGTTTGTAAATCAGCTAGTGTTTAGATTTAGGTGTCCTCTTTTCAATGGTACCATACATGATATATAGTACATCAGGCCTATCAGAGAAATCTCATGTTTATGCTTAGATACACTGATGCTACTGGGCAGGCCATTATACTAGTACGGCCTAGGTGGTGAGTACAGGTACAGCCCATTCAGGGTGTACTAGCTCATTTACAGCATTTACGTGCGAATTTAGGGCAGGTTCATATTTCATGTACTGATTTATATTTGTAACACTAAAGGCCTTCACCTATGTAACGAGTAGGGACCACTGTGTCATATTTATGAATCATATTTATGAATTATCTATCAATTAATGACGTATTCATATGACAATAATGTACATTGTGTTAATACATACGGGTAATCATTTAGTACGGACCCACCTTGATATTACATAAACGACAAGGCTGTTCTCATAATGTACCTACCTAGCACAATGTGTAAATACACCCTTAGAAAAGTGAGCGTCACTGTCGCCAAAATCACTCTCATCTGAAAGTCTGGCACTGCCTGGCTTTCATGTGAGAGTGCTTTCGGCGACAGTGATGCTCACTTTTCTGAGCGTGTATCTGAGCAGGACCGTGACAGCCATTGACTTCTGCTTGTCACAATTCCAATTAGATGACGCATCTGCAATTAGATGCCTTTGTCTAAAGGTAGGGTCTCCATGTGAATAATAATCATATTTTAATTTTGAACTTTGTTTGATATTTTATGACAGTTACGGTTGAGAAGGGGGTTGTAGACAATGTAACTGCACTTAAGTACAGCTGACAGCTTTGTCAGGCGGTAGGCTTTCAGCATAGATATCAACAAGTTTTCAATTTTGGCTTTAATTTGATATTTAAGCCTTGTCTTGATATGAACAGCTGAGGGGCACAGTATTTTTCCTTTAAGAATGGCATGACGCTAAAAGATGACATTTGTCATAACTGTCATCCTGATGCAAGAATGCAGCCCAGACTTTCCAATGCTGCGTTGGTGCATCACGTTGACCTTTCAAAAGTGTCTGAACTCTTTACGATCAGCATGACACTTGAATGCAGCACTGACGAGTTACTCCCCAGGGCTGCATTTACGAATGCCACGATGACCAAGGGCACGATTCATTAAAGTGGCATAATCACCAAGTGTATCCCACTCACAATTCTAGTACTGTTCTAGTCTACTAGGTATGTGGTTAAGTGTGAGTGGTGAGAATGCCCCTTTAAGGCATTATGCTGTCCTCAAAGGGTTAATGCTCTGTGTTGCTGAGCTCTGACGTCATTTCATTGACACCTACTTATTAGTAATATATAAAAGATGTCAGTCATGCCGTCCACAGACTATTGTAGTAGTGTGTGGGGTAATATGTGAGGTCAGATAACAGGGTCAGTTACATATAACAGATATATAACATGTGTATCTTATTGCACCAGCCCCATAGTGCACCAGATATTTTATATAATTATCTGATTTAAATACTTCAAATCCCAGCTGCACACTTCCTTATGGCCGCCATAAATCCTGTGAGCAATAAACTACGAAGAGACATAATAGTTTTGGGTGACTGTTTATTATATATTTGCGTGATGAACAGTACCCAGGCCAAATAGGCATTATCATAACGCAACAAGCATAATACTGAAAACAACCCAGCAACGCTGAGAAAAAAGAAAAATGTTCAAGAATGTGAGTCTATAAGCGTCTGACTTGTGGGTGGTGCTGGTCACCTGGAACTCACCTGAGCAGGCAGCTTAGGTGAGTTCCAGGTGACCAGCACCACCTACCCCTGACCAATCAGCAGTGAGGTCAGGGGTCACAGTCAGTGAATAGACTTGCCACTAAACTGGCCTAGGTCCTTGCCTGTATTTATAATTTGATAACTCTGATGCATTAGTTATCAACTGCAGCAAAAATGCTATTGACAGTTCGAACTGTCAATAGTGAAAATATTTCTGTTATTGACAGTTCACACTGTCAACAGTGGAAATTATTCCTGTTATTGACAGTTCCTCATGTGAACTGTCAATAGTGGAATATTTCTACCTTATTGACTGTTCCCACTGACATTGGAGTCAAAAGGTGTTTTTTTGGCAAAAGTTTTTTTTTTTTGGCAAAAGTGATTTTGCCTGAGAGTCTGTTTTGCCCTCCAAAACAGTTTTACCCTCCAAATCGGTTTTGCACCAAAAATCGGTTTTGCACCCAAATTGGTTTTGCATCCAAAATATGTTTTACACCCAAAATCGGTTTGGCACCAAAGATTGGTTTCGCACTAAAAATCAACCTTTCCATCAAAATCGACTTTTTCATTTCAATCGACTTCTCCATCAAGATAGACTTCTCCATCAAAATCAACTTCTCCATCAAAATCAACTTCTCCATCAAAATCAACTTTTCCATCAAAATCAACTTCTCCATCAAAATCAACTTCTCCATCAAAATCGCTCCATCAAAATAGCAGTAATGGTAAGGAACTGTCAATAAGAGAGGAAATTCCCACTATTGACAGTTTGCTGAAGAACTGTCAATAAAGGTATAATTTATCACTATTGACAGTTCAAAAATAAGAGAGAAATATCCTACTATTGACAGTTTTAACTGTCAATAGCTAGATCAAGGTGGGCCAGCTATTGACAGTGCAAACTGTCAATAGTAGAGGTGCAAAATCAATCTTCTTATTGACAGTTCCAACTTATGGAATAAGATTCCCTTATTGACAGTTCTAACTGTCAATACCAGGATATAATTCTCTTATCGACAGTTCACACTGGCAATAAGAAATTAATTTTCTCTTATTGACAGTTCCAAAAAGGAACTGTCAATAAGAGAATCCTTTTCCCTTATTGACAGTTTGAACTGTCAATAATGGAATTATATCCTGGTATTGACAGTGCGAACTGTCAATAAGGGAAATTTATTCTGTTATTGACACTTGGAACTGTCAATAGTCAAGGCCTTCGACGGCCCAGAGGGTCACCTCCCAGCTAGCACCTTACATAAAAATAACTAGTAATTTCTTGATATCATTTTTCGTTCCCAAGATGTCACATACACAAGAAGTTTTTACGTGTCCCCTTGCATGGGTTCTTGATGTAACAATATTTATGTGTATTTTATATAAACATATTCATATAAAAGAGACATATTTATCAGTGATACCTTTGGACTAAACAATAATGGCATATATATGACTAGCTGTAAAAGATGTCTAAAACATGTAAATATAGACACGTCAAAAAGATGTGATATGGAGATATCTACAAGCATGTTCTAGGGATGACATTTATACCAGTTTTGAGTATACCCCCTCCCCAGTAGTGATTATAAATCAGATAGGATAATTAGGATACCTCTGAGGGAGATTGTAGACATCATATAGTTATGTCCATTTTATGTCAATGTATGACATGTCCATGGGCACTCTGCATAGGAAACAAACACCTGCTCTGTGAAAAACACTTTGCAGGCATTTTCCATTCCTTACAGACACATTTATCCTAGCCAGGAGGCTCAGATGTGATATCAGCCCAAAACCAGAATTTCTTCTTATACAATCTCAAAGAACACAGAAAAGGTGTCCACCCATGTGCCTTGGTTATCCAACTATATTTCAACTAGTCACTGTAACACAAGTGACACCTTATATATCACAGAGGAAATTTAGTCCAACCTTGTCCCTCATTATACAATTAATTTGATCCAACTTTTCAATGAAGAATGACTGAATGCTGATCAAAATGTGACAGCCTTGCAAAATGAGACCCCTAGTGTTGGAGTTCAGAACTGTAATAGGTCATATTCTGACAAGATTGTGACGTCAAAATAATAGGAGTATGGATTTATTCCAATATAACATATTTATGACATCACAATCTTATCAGAATATGACATCTATAAGTCCACATTACTATATCCTATCATAGTTCTGAGCTCCAACACTAGGCGTCTCATTTTGCAATGTGATCACATTTTGATCAGCATTCCCCCATTCTTGATTAAAAGTTGGATGAAATCAATTCTACAAACTGCAATAAGAGACAAAATTGGACTAAATTTCTTCAGTAACATTTAATGTGTTACTTGTGTTACAGTGACTTGGTGAATTATAGTTGGACAGCCAAGGCACATAATGGGACACCTTTTCTGTGTCTTTTCAAATTGTATAAGAAGAAATTCTGGCTTTGGGCTGATATCACATTTTGGCCTCCTGGCTAGGATGAATGTGTCTGTATGGAATGGAAAATGCCTGCAAAGTGTCTTTCACAGAACAGGTGTTTGCTTCCTATGCAGAGTGCCTGTGTACATGTCATACATTGACATAAAATGGACATAACTATATGATGTCTACAATCTCTCAGAGTTATCCTAAATATCCTATCTGATTTATAATCACTACTCGGAGGGGGGTATACGCAGAACTGGTATAAATGTCATCCCTGCAACATGTCATGTACATATCTCCATATCACATCTTTTTGAAATGTCTAAATTTATACGTTTCAGACATGTTTTAGGCCTACAGCTGGTCAATTATATACATCATTATTATTAAGTTCAAACATATCGTTGATATGTATTTTTTTTAATGTAAATATACTTATGTAAAATACCCATGCAAAGGGACATGTAAAAACTTCTTGCGTATGTGACATCTTGGGAACGACAATTGACATCATCCAATGATGTCACGACCAATCAGAAAAAGATGTAAAAATGATGTAATTTACATGAGTTTTGCTAGCTGGGCTGGGGGAGTCACATGACCCAGAGAGTTATATGACTCTCCCAGGTGACTCCCTTAGGGCTTCCCTAGAGAAGGGAGTCATTCTGAAGGCAACTATTATGTTTCAGACAGACAGCCTGAGGTGCTGGATACAGCGGCGGGTGGCAGACTACGGCACCTGGAGGAGTTGTAGACAGTAGGGGGTGTATATATAATATAATGTTGTATTGCAGACAGACAGAGACCTGAGGTGCCGGATACAGCGGCGGGTGGCAGACTACGGCAGCTGGCACCTAGAGAAGTAGGGGGTGTATATATAATATAATGTTGTATTGCAGACAGACAACCTGCGGTGCCGGATACAGCGGCGGGTGGCAGACTACGGCACCTGGAGGAGTTGTCAGACAGTAGGGGGTGTATATATAATATAATGTTGTATTGCATACAGACAACCTGCGGTGCCGGATACAGCGGCGGGTGGCAGACTACGGCACCTGGAGGAGTTGTCAGACAGTAGGGGGTGTATATATAATATAATGTTGTATTGCAGACAGACAGCCACCTGAGGTGCCGGATACAGCGGCGGGTGGCAGACTACGGCACCTGGAGGAGTTGTAGACAGTAGGGGGTGTATATATGATATAATGTTGTATTGCAGACAGACAGCCTGCAGTGCCGGATACAGCGCCGGGTGGCAGACTAAGGCACCTGGCACCTGGATTAGTTGTCAGACAGTAGGGGGTGTATATATAATATAATGTTGTATTGCAGACAGACAGCCACCTGAGGTGCCGGTTACAGCGCCGGGTGGCAGACTACGGCACCTGGCACCTGGAGGACCTGTCAGACAGTAGGGGGTGTATATATATATAGGGGGTATATATATATATATATGTAAATGTGTATATATATAATATAAGTAATATGATATATATATTTAATGTTGTATTGCAGACAGACAACCTGAGATGCCGGATACAGCGCCGGGTGGCAGACTACGGCACCTGGCACCTGGATGAGTTGTCAGACAGTAGGGGGTGTATATATAATATAATGTTGTATTGCAGACAGACAGCCACCTGCGGTGCCGGTTACAGCGGCGGGTGGCAGACTACGGCACCTGGCACCTAGAGGACCTGTCAGACAGCCCGGAGGTGGTCTACATCCACAACATGCTGCACCACACACAGGTGGACGCCGTCCTCTCTGCCGCCAAGTCTCAGGTACTGACACTGCATGAATGGTGGCATTCAAGCAACATTTCTATTCCTAAAATTCACTCTTTAAGCGGGCCCCGACAGCACTGTTTCACTTTTTAAAATTTAAGGACAGCATGGTGATTTAATGCATCATGCCCTTGGTCGTCATGATACATGAATGCAGCCCTGGTGAGTAACTCGCCAGGGCAGCATTCATGCATCATGCCAACCCTGCAGGGTTGATACCAATGCAGCACTGGCGTTGGTGCATCATGACAACAAATGTCCACTTCTAGCAATGGTAGAAACAGGTAATGGTCGCTAACCCCCAGTATTCACACGCACTGTTTAACTGCATGAATGTTGGCATTTAAGCAACAATTTTGTTGCTAAAATCCACTTTTTAAGTGGCTTTAAGTTCAGTTAATGCCATCTAAATGTCAGGGAAAGGTCTTAATAACATTCAAGCTGCTTCAAGTGGCATTTACTGGAATTAGATATGTTCAAAGTGTTACATTCAGTAGTCCAAACTGTGCTTAAATGGCAATGTTCAGACAGTGTGTGACACTTATTTAATTTAAAGAAATGTTCCTGATCTCTCTCACATTTCCATAGTCAGACAGGTATGGTCACAAACCCCCAGTATTCTCTTGTTCCTTGTTGAGTCAAAACGTGTCGCTTTGTCCTTGTTTGTTGATTTTAGGTGTCAGGCGCCCTATCTAATCTGGTTAGGGAGTGGTCATTATTTAACAACAGTGGGGGTGGTGGACTCAAGGGGCAAGGGGCTAAAACTTTGGACCCCTCTATAGGGTAGACCCAAGAAAAAGTCCAGTTTTCAGCCTAAAAAGTCCATGTGTTTCAAAAGTTTAACATGAAAAATCTCTCACATTTCCCCATGCTCTCATGAAAATCCACCATCCCAAACTAGAATTATGTATCTTGGGCAAGCATTTGCTCCAAAACAATATATAAGGAATAAACACCTGTATACCTCTTGTACTTGTTAATATGTATCAATGTGACAGGGTCCAATGACTAGGGTTCAAAAATCAGTTTTGTTAAAAATGAATGTTCCCCATACCTCATGTGAAAGCTACTTTATTTAATATCATTTTCTAGAATTCAGGTTAGAATTCGACTAATTATCAAATTATGGCTCAATTCACTAATTTTGGAGTGCACACTATAATTCCCCATAGTGAATACACTATAAAATACTATACTTGGGCCATATCTGAACCTTTAATCGGGCTCTTATTGCCCATACCTGACATTTTGTTGGTCCCTATTTTCCAAATATGATATTTTACTAAATATTGAAATATATTCAATCAGGATTTAAAATATGAAAAAATCGAACGGTCTCACTTTAATGTGTCTCCCATCTTTCAGTTGACAGATTCAGAAATCATTGGCTACAGAAATGGTTCAGAGATACATCAAGACATCAGGCTCAGTCAAAGGTAAGGCTAACCCGGAAGACCGAGTACTGTAAACGTAGATTTCTTCATGCTGTACATGTTTTCACAGCTTTCCAGATTTTAAGATCAGTGAAAATATGTACAGAGCCTTGGCAAAATTCCCGATTTTGAATACAATCGAAATTGTACTTATTAGGGGGGACCAAATGGATTTTGACCTGCTCGCGTGAAAATCCACCAGGCCGCCCCCTTTGTTAAAAAATGTGCTTCTCTCTCCGCAGTGCGTGGTTAGAGGAGACGTCTGCCGTCAGCCGGAGGATCTCCTCCTCCATCTCTGACGTCACCAACATGGTGACAGACTGGGGACAGGTCAGCAGCAACTCTGAGAACTTACAGGTGGGTGAACCATGTGTACCCCCTGACCTACAGGTGGGTGAACCATGTGTACCCCTGACCTACAGGTGGGTGAACCATGTGTACCCCCTCCCCCTGACCTACAGGTGGGTGAACCATGTGTACCCCCTGACCTACAGGTGGGTGAACCATGTGTACCCCCTGACCTACAGGTGGGTGAACCATGTGTACCCCCTGACCTACAGGTGGGTGAACCATGTGTACCCCTGACCTACAGGTGGGTGAACCATGTGTACCCCCTCCCCCTGACCTACAGGTGGGTGAACCATGTGTACCCCCTGACCTACAGGTGGGTGAACCATGTGTACCCCCCTCCCCCCGACCTACGGGTGGGTGAACCATGTGTACCCCCTCCCCCTGACCTACAGGTGGGTGAACCATGTGTACCCCCTCCCCCCGACCTACAGGTGGGTGAACCATGTGTACCCCCCTCCCCCCGACCTACAGGTGGGTGAACCATGTGTACCCCCCTCCCCCCGACCTACAGGTGGGTGAACCATGTGTACCCCCTGACCTACAGGTGGGTGAACCATGTGTACCCCCTGACCTACAGGTGGGTGAACCATGTGTACCCCCTGACCTACAGGTGGGTGAACCATGTGTACCCCCTTACCTACAGATGGGTGAACCATGTGTACCCCCTGACCTAAAGGTGGGTGAACCATGTGTACCCCCCTGACCTAAAGGTGGGTGAACCATGTGTACCCCCTCCCCCTGACCTACAGGTGGGTGAACCATGTGTACCCCCTGACCTACAGGTGGGTGAACCATGTGTACCCCCTGACCTACAGGTGGGTGAACCATGTGTACCCCCTGACCTACAGGTGGGTGAACCATGTGTACCCCCCTGACCTACAGGTGGGTGAACCATGTGTACCCCCTGACCTACAGGTGGGTGAACCATGTGTACCCCCCCCCTCCTGACCTACAGGTGGGTGAACCATGTGTACCCCCTGACCTACAGGTGGGTGAACCATGTGTACCCCCTGACCTACAGGTGGGTGAACCATGTGTACCCCCTGACCTACAGGTGGGTGAACCATGTGTACCCCCCTCCCCCTTAAAGACTTAATAGTACTCACCATTAAAAGTGTGTACCTGACCTACAGGTGGGTGAACCATGTGTACCCCCTCCCCCTGACCTACAGGTGGGTGAACCATGTGTACCCCCTGACCTACAGGTGGGTGAACCATGTGTACCCCCTTACCTATAGGTAGGTGCTTCAAGTGAGATTTACTGGAGTTAAAGTGGGTATATCTGATTTTTACCAAATTTTAAATCCTACATAAAGGTGTCCCACATACCATAAAAGTTTATTATTTAGGGGTTGGGGGACCTTTAAATAGTGTGTGGAATAAAAGCGTACACGACATTATTCCCAATTGACCATCCAGTGGGTGGTCAAATCAAATTTCAGCAAAATGGAATGAAATAAATGGGAACAAAAGAATGGTATTTGTGAACAGTCTAGCTCATTTTAAAGAAAATAATATTTTTGAACCCCAATCATTGGATGTTCTAACTTTAAAGTTAGTCCAAACTTTAAATCCCAAACTTTAAATCCCAAGCTTCATGCCATGCTTGTTGTGCTGCAGGTGCTTCGGTACGGCCCAGGAGGCGTCTACCACCCCCACTACGACTTCATGGTGAGTGATGCACATGGGGGCACTATACGCCGCCCAATCTGTGCATGATCTTTAAAAGCCCACTTTTCCTGTAATCTTAATAACGAAACCCCACTTTTACCGTAATCTTAATAATGAAACTCAATCTAGTCCTAATAGGGCTGCTCTGCCCCCCAACCCCATTCTTCTTTTCTTTTTTTTTACTTCTTTAATAATGGTGAGTACTATTAAGTCTTTAAGATTACGCCAGAAGTGGGGATTTAAGACTCTAGTGACTCCGCAGGTTCGTCCCTTGTTGCGTAAGTGATCCTCATGTCATCTATACAAGAGTTGAACATAAATATATAGCAGGGGTAGACACTGACACATTTTAAGAGGAATATACCTGTCATTGAAGTCATTGGAAAGGGATAAATGTGAGCAAATGTGCAAATGTGTCTCATTTTAACATGGATGAATCAGAAATGTATATATATGATTTTCTCTTTGCAATACTAATATTTGTTCCCTGGCCCACAGCTGAAAGTCTGGGCCCGTAGATTTTGGGGCTATGAGTCTGAATTCAAGATGGCCTCCAAGATGGTCAATATGCTATTTCCCTTACTTGTTCTATTTTGACTTTCAATAGGGCCATTAGAAATCTACCTCAGCACCCACCTAAAATTCAAAACGTGAATTTGAATACAAATATGAAATATATGTTTTGTCCCCCTGTGGACACAGGTGGACGACAAAATTCTCAAATACAACAGTGGGATAGCGATTTGGGTGTGTCAAAAGTGGACGGCAAAAGTGAGAATTTAAAAATCTAACATGTTTGATTTTTACTGCAGAAATTGGGCGATATGCTCTTTACTCTTTTATAATAACTCATCCATGTTTGCCCTGGGTAGTCTGGGCAGCACTTTATAACGCCTAGTGGACACATCATACCTGCAGTTAAAGTAGAATATATCTAGGAAAATATATTCCCAGATATTTACACATTACTGGATGTCAAACAGGTGAAATGGTCCACCTTCCTTGTCGTATAGTGGACGCACTGCATTCATGCACTATGCTGCGAATTGATACACTGCAAAAGGGTCTGTATTGCATTGCACTGTGTGTGTCATGAGGAGAAATGTTACCTTTTCACACAAAAATTGTGTAAATTTAAGAAAGTTCTGGTTTATTTCATTCCTCTGATCACTCCAGAAAAAACAGTTAGTTCTCACAAGAGGCTGAGTTTGTATTTCTTTTTATTAATTATTGATCTTTTATTCATTGTTCTGTATTCACAGGAGGACTCCCCAGTTCCTGACTATATTAAAGGGAGCGGTGATCGAATAGCGACATTTCTCATTTACGTAAGTGTCATTTCCTGTTATTACCTCCTGTCAGCGTAATAAGCGGTTATTCCATATCTATGTATATTCATTAGGCCACTCAAAAAAATAAAATGGTTTCTCATCACCCCGAGCATCATAAAAATCATCTTTTGAGGAAAACTTTTTTTTTTTTTTGCTTATTTTTTTATGAAAATTATGATAAAAATAGACAAATATTTGGATATTTGGTATCAAATTAAAGCTAATACTGCCAGTAATGCAGTAGGATAGAAATAATTTTCATTTTCCCTACTTTTAAAGATCCATAAATGCTTAACGACTAAAATGTGAATTTTGGTCATGAAAAATGTATATCATCCCATACATTTTAGCCCGCGAGTTAAAAAAAAAAAAAAAAAAGCCTCCCTCGTCACATTTTTCAGACCTTGGTGATGAGAAACCACTTTTTTTTTTGAGTGGCCTTAGTATGCTAAAACTGTAGGATGAGGTATTGATACTGGAATGTTGTCCTCTGAAAGTCTAGTCAAATAAGTAAACTATCTCTGCCAGCTATCATGATTTAAGTTAATGAAGAAGATCCTTTCAGCCTCAAGACTTAAACCTTGACCATCATGGTTGAAGTGAGGCCTAAACCACTTTTGGATATAGTTAAGTTTTGATTCACAAGAAGGCTCTTAAGGGCTGGGAGCTCAGCTCTTACAGGCACAAGATAGGGTGAATATGTTGTAGCTGGACAACGCTCATGGTCCCCTGTCCAAACACTGCTGCCCTTTGGTGGAACTGTTATATTAGTCCATGTATGGAAAATGCTGAACTTATTCCCTGACTGCCCAGCTTTGAACTCTAATGCCTCCAAGCTTCATGTTTATTTGTCACCATGATGCAGCTATGGGGTTGATACACTCTCGAAGGGTCAGCACGATGCCTGAATGCTGGCCCGGCAATGCTGCATCCATGCATCATAACAACTAAGTGCATAGCAGGCAGATGGCACCTAGCTCACTCGAGTTCATTGACAAAAGTTTTGAGCGAGTCTTCATGTAGTCTTACTGAACTCTTAGTATTAAAACTTTTGAATCAGTTGATGTGTAGTCTTGAAAATGTCTTAAAAAATCTTAAAAAGGTATTTAATTGAGGTTCTGCCAAATGCAAAGGAGATTTGGGGGCAGAGCTCTCCATTTATATCAAGACTTTCCAGTTGTAAGACTTCAGTGAGACTGGGGTAAGACTCATTCAAAACGTTTGTCCATGCACTCATGTGAGCTAAGTCGGTTGTGCCCATAACCCATTAAAGGAATATGGTGCCCTTAAATAGTTAAAGCTTCTATACCACTTGGCACACTCAAATCTATGTTTTCCTCATTTGTATCTCAGATAATTGTATAACCCTTTCCCTACTATAATCTGCCATTTATTTTGGCAAGATATTCTTTTAGATATTCATTTAGTGTTAAAAAATGACATCAGGTGGCAGCACTGAGTGGCCTGCTACCTAAAAGTCTTCGTTGCTGATCTTACCAACAGAGTCTACTATTTCCTACCAGGAGGCAGCATTGAGTAGGCAATTAGCAGAGTGTTATTGTTATCCAGTTTACAGGTAGTCGACTTTTGTTCTCACAGGAGGTATTTCACTTATTTCCATATAGAAAGAAGCACCCACATTATTTATAAATTAACCTGTCCATACATAAGTCTGTGTTGATTGCTAACGTGTTGTAATCTAAAATTCGATGCTTGGAGCTAGAGCTGCTGCTTTAAAAGGTTAATGATCTGTCTGCTCCCCCAGCTGCAGGCACCGATTGCAGGTGGCGCCACCATCTTCCCGCTAATTGATGTCGTAGTGGAACCCAAAAAGGTCAGTCAACAATAACATTAATTGTAATTATCTTCTGCAGCTTGCATCAAAATTCATCAATTTTTAACAATAGATTGATCAGTCATATGTTTCTACAGATCTATGTAATTTGACGACCCTAAACATGTCACTTTGAATTGGCCACTGCCTAGGCTAACATTGTCATTCAGATGAGCTTATTGACCATTTACTTGTTTATCTTATGACAGTCACTAAAAAAAACCTAAAGTCTTCTTATATGATGACTATTTGACAACTCTAGATGCTTTGATTTTATCAGTGTAAGCCGTGATGTTGATAACCTTAACACTAGAGGGCACCACTGTCATGAATCCACACCGAAGACGCTGTCCGTAGGTCTCAGTGAGGGTAATCCCGAAGAAAACTGAGAGTCATATACGATTCTGGTCAGAAGTGAATACTGCAGGGGCACTGAATGGTCCATAATAAAGTTGGAAATGATGCCAATATTATGAAAACTTGTACACATGCTGCTGAATGTCTGCCAATTTCAATCAAATAATAGGAGAGGGATTCTCAGTGAGTTTACATTTTTTTCAAAGGCTAGATTGGGGATCAGTGAAAATGCAAATTATTCAGTGCAAATTCAGGCAAAATTCAGGTGGTTTTACGCTACAGACCAGTGCTCAAATTTTCCGTGGTCAGTAGCTAATTTTTGTTGGAAATGTTTTGTAGGAAAGATGTATCTTTTAGGTCAAGGGTGATTTTCAGAAATTGTAAATGTCCTGGTAGCTGTTATTGCGTTTTCTGCTATATTAAAATATATAGTAGAAGGATTTCCTTTGCTGAGACCCGTAATCTGCCTAAATGGATGTGTGGCTGTGACAGTTAGTATGAGAACTTTTATGGCCTTTCATAGTAATACAGCGTAGGGGGCTCAGTCTCATGAGTTTGTAACAGTTGAAACGTCTTTGACCAGTGTCGTCTTTGACCGGGTATATAGAAAAGGTTTGTTTTCCATTAAAAAAATTGTTTTTATATGTATATGATGTAATGCACTTGGTGGCACTTCTTATTGCATGATACTTTGGACAGTGCAGCTGTTTAAAGTATTATGCAATGATAATAATAAGCTGTTTAAAGTTTAAGTAAAATTCCAAGTGACGTCTTTGACCGGCTGAAGAAAAAAGCCCAAAAGGGACCCTTATTAAATATGTGCATAAAAAAATTTAAAGAAAATTGGGTAAAACAACCATAGACTGTTCATTACATGAAGAAGTTGAAGCTTAAATTTCTTTACTATATACTACTTTTTTCTTCATTTTAATCCCTACCCGGTCAAAGACGACACCGGTCAAAGACGACACCGGTCAAAGACGTTTCAACTGTTACAAAGTCATGAGACTGAGCCAGGGACAGTATCCTTAGGGTTGTTGTTTTTGTAGTTATTATGGATCTTGAAGGATACAATCATGGTGCTAACCTTTTTCCATAGTAACTGTCACAGTAAATGATCGCCCCCACGTCTATTTGGCCAGATTACGGACAGACTTAACTATCCACACTGCTGGCCCCTTCCTTCATCATAGCCTGAGTAGGCTATGGTAAGCATACATCAGTAAAGCTAAAGTCAATTGGGTGTGGGTAAGGGTATGTTGTCATTTTTTTGGTCCCCCTCCAAATCCCCCAACCCCCCCCCCCCCCTTTTGTTAAAAAATGACCACTCCCTAAGCGGTGATGTTGCAGGGTGGAGCGGTGTTCTGGTACAACCTGCACAGGTCTGGTGTCCCCGACCGGAGGACGCTACACGCGGGCTGCCCCGTCACACATGGATACAAGTGGGGTACGTGTCAATACTCTCAACTCATCTAAATGTTTTAATCCTTTTTTTTAAATTGCTTTATTGTTACTTCATATATGATTTTCATAACAACAATCCTGGGGTTTTACATGCGAACAGATATCAATTGATACAAGAGTCCAAGACATACATTGCAGTCAGAGTAAAAGTAGAAAATGTAGTTTGGGTTGTGCCACCATGTATTGCTCTGGTACCAACATGTGCCCCCCTTGTCACCAGCAACCAGCCCAGCCAAATAGTGTATCCAATATTAGGGTACAGGCAGGGTGTAAGCATTGAGAGTGGGTTGTAGCTAAAGACACTCCTTAGGTCACCTGTCCTCTATAGTGTAGTGGTTAGCACAGTGGATTTGTAACGCAAGGTGCAGGAGTTCAAATCCCTTCTTAGCCCTGTGCATGAATATATTTTTAACCCTTCTTATTTCTGTTTATATATAAGCTTTTCTTTAGAAAATTAGTGAAATTGAGGTACAACCCAACATAATAGGGAATGGAAATAAGACACCATTAGAAATAATTATATATAGGTAATATAAATAGTTACAAGTATACTGTAACAAAAACATCAGAGAAAAGAAGTAAAATCACTCTGACTGTCAACTAGTCTAAATGTTTTAACCCTATACTGATAGTGCTTTAATGTACCCTTTGCTGATGCCGTAAAACACCGCGTATAAGCCTAACTTAATAGTATACTTATAAAGACTCTTGTATAAGCCGCAGCCTATATACGGGACTAGCACATTAGGCTATGGGGGCCGCCATCTTGACTCAGAGCAATGTATTGTGGTTAGGCCCCCGACTCCAGAGCAGTGCATTATGGGTTATATGCATTATTTCTTATCTTCACACCCTTGATCAAGTACATTCTTTTTGTTCCAGGTGGGAGGGGAGGGGATTAGCTTGATAAGGAGATAGGGGTGCGGCCCCCGACTACCTGAGAGACCAGGATATGCTAGTGCTGTATAGGCATGTTTGGTACAAAAGAAAGCTGAGTCTGACTGGCATAGAAGCTGCGGATTCTACGCAGGGTTTTATGGTAGTGCTTTAATGTGTTAGTATGATGCATGAATGCAACCCTGGAAAGTCTACTCTCACATTTATGCATAAATTCTGGCAAATTGGGTTAAAAGGTTCAAAGGGTAAATGTCCCATCCCAGGATTGGTACTTATTGCCGGGGTTACCAGAAATTCAGTGGTGAAGGATTTTATGAATTTATCCCCCTTCCCCCTGGTTACCCCCTCGGAGCTTAACAATAACTTAGGTTGACCATGTATGTACCCTTTTGATATTTCTGGTGTGCATCATCCGATTTTAAAGTGGAATAAACCAAACAATGGCTGAACATATCATCTAATAGGCGCTAATGGTTCTCAAAGATTAATTTTTACATGGCATACCCGTTTCCACATGAATAAAGGAGGACATTCCCAGTGGAGACTGAAAACTTGGCCCATGCCTATAGTAGTCAAAACTAGAGCTGCCTATTGGCAATGCTACATTTGGAGACATAGCTACGGGCCACCCATCACTGTCCTCCCCACGTTACCCATCACTGTCCCCCACGTCACCCATCACTGTCCCCCACGTCACCCATCACTGTCCCCCACGTCACCCATCACTGTCCCCCACGTCACCCATCACTGTCCCCCACGTCACCCATCACTGTCCCCCCACGTCACCCATCACTGTCCCCCACGTCACCCATCACTGTCCCCCACGTCACCCATCACTGTCCCCCACGTCACCCATCACTGTCCCCCCACGTCACCCATCACTGTCCCCCCACGTCACCCATCACTGTCCCCCCACGTCACCCATCACTCTCTCCTCACATGACCCATCACTGTCCCCCACGTCAGCCATCACTGTCCTTTCACGTCACCCATGACTGTCCTTTCACGTCACCCATCACTGTCCCCCCACGTCACCCATGACTGTCCTTTCACGTCACCCATCACTCTCTCCTCACATGACCCATCACTGTCCCCAACGTCACCCATCACTGTCCCCCCCACGTCTCCCATCACTGTCCCCCATGTCACCCATCACTGTCCCCCCACGTCACCCATCACTGTCCCCCCACGTCACCCATCACTGTCCCCCCACGTCACCCAACACTGTCCCCAACGTCACCCATCACTGTCCCCCCCACGTCACCCATCACTGTCCCCCATGTCACATCACTCTCCCTTCACATCACCCATCACTGTCCTTTCACGTCACCCATCACTGTCCCCCCACGTCATCCATCACTGTCCCCTCACGGCACCCATCACTGTCCCCCCACGTCACCCATCACTGTCCCCTCACGTCACCCATCACTGTCCCCTCACGTCACCCATCACTGTCCCCCCACGTCACCCATCACTGTCCCCTCACGTCACCCATCACTGTCCCCCACGTCACCCATCACTGTCCCCCACGTCAACCATCACTCTCCCCCACGTCACCCATCACTGTCCCCCACGTCACCCATCACTGTCCCCCCACGTCACCCATCACTGTCCCCCCACGTCACCCATCACTGTCCCCCCACGTCACCCATCACTCTCTCCTCACATGACCCATCACTGTCCCCCACGTCAGCCATCACTGTCCTTTCACGTCACCCATGACTGTCCTTTCACGTCACCCATCACTGTCCCCCCACGTCACCCATCACTGTCCTTTCACGTCACCCATCACTCTCTCCTCACATGACCCATCACTGTCCCCAACGTCACCCATCACTGTCCCCCCCACGTCACCCATCACTGTCCCCCATGTCACCCATCACTGTCCCCCCACGTCACCCATCACTGTCCCCCCACGTCACCCATCACTGTCCCCCCACGTCACCCAACACTGTCCCCAACGTCACCCATCACTGTCCCCCCCACGTCACCCATCACTGTCCCCCATGTCACATCACTCTCCCTTCACATCACCCATCACTGTCCTTTCACGTCACCCATCACTGTCCCCCCACGTCATCCATCACTGTCCCCTCACGTCACCCATCACTGTCCCCTCACGTCACCCATCACTGTCCCCTCACGTCACCCATCACTGTCCCCTCACGTCACCCATCACTGTCCCCCACGTCAACCATCACTCTCCCCCCATGTCACATCACTCTCCCTTCACATCACCCATCACTGTCCTTTCACGTCACCCATCACTGTCCCCTCACGTCACCCATGACTGTCCCCTCACGTCACCCATGACTGTCCTTTCACGTCACCCATCACTGTCCCCCTAAGTCACCCATCACTGTCCCCAACGTCACCCATCACTCTCCCCTCACGTCACCCATGACTGTCCTTTCACGTCACCCATCACTGTCCCCCCACGTCACCCATCACTCTCCCCCCATGTCACATCACTCTCCCCTCACATCACCCATCGCTGTCCTTTCACGTCTCCCATGACTGTCCTTTCACGTCACCCATCACTCTCCCCCCACGTCACCCATCACTCTCCCCCCATGTCACATCACTCTCCCCTCACATCACCCATCGCTGTCCTTTCACGTCTCCCATGACTGTCCTTTCACGTCACCCATCACTGTCCCCCACGTCACCCATCACTGTCCCCCACGTCACCCATCACTGTCCCCCACGTCACCCATCACTGTCCCCCACGTCACCCATCACTGTCCCCCACGTCACCCATCACTGTCCCCCCACGTCACCCATCACTGTCCCCCCACGTCACCCATCACTGTCCCCCCACGTCACCCATCACTCTCTCCTCACATGACCCATCACTGTCCCCCACGTCAGCCATCACTGTCCTTTCACGTCACCCATGACTGTCCTTTCACGTCACCCATCACTGTCCCCCCACGTCACCCATCACTATCCTTTCACGTCACCAATCACTCTCTCCTCACATGACCCATCACTGTCCCCAACGTCACCCATCACTGTCCCCCCCACGTCACCCATCACTGTCCCCCATGTCACCCATCACTGTCCCCCCACGTCACCCATCACTGTCCCCCCACGTCACCCATCACTGTCCCCCCACGTCACCCAACACTGTCCCCAACGTCACCCATCACTGTCCCCCCCACGTCACCCATCACTGTCCCCCATGTCACATCACTCTCCCTTCACATCACCCATCACTGTCCTTTCACGTCACCCATCACTGTCCCCCCACGTCATCCATCACTGTCCCCTCACGTCACCCATCACTGTCCCCCCACGTCACCCATCACTGTCCCCTCACGTCACCCATCACTGTCCCCTCACGTCACCCATCACTGTCCCCCCACGTCACCCATCACTGTCCCCTCACTTCACCCATCACTGTCCCCCACGTCACCCATCACTTTCCCCCACGTCAACCATCACTCTCCCCCCATGTCACATCACTCTCCCTTCACATCACCCATCACTGTCCTTTCACGTCACCCATCACTGTCCCCTCACGTCACCCATGACTGTCCCCTCACGTCACCCATGACTGTCCTTTCACGTCACCCATCACTGTCCCCCTAAGTCACCCATCACTGTCCCAAACGTCACCCATCACTCTCCCCTCACGTCACCCATGACTGTCCTTTCACGTCAATCATCACTGTCCCCCCACGTCACCCATCACTCTCTCCTCACATGACCCATCACTCTCCTTTCATGTCACCCATCACTGTCCCCCCACATAACCCATCACTGTCCCCCCACGTCACCCATCACTCTCCCCCCATGTCACATCACTCTCCCCTCACATCACCCATCGCTGTCCTTTCACGTCTCCCATGACTGTCCTTTCACGTCACCCATCACTCTCCCCCCACGTCACCCATCACTCTCCCCCCATGTCACATCACTCTCCCCTCACATCACCCATCGCTGTCCTTTCACGTCTCCCATGACTGTCCTTTCACGTCACCCATCACTGTCCCCCACGTCACCCATCACTGTCCTTTCACGTCACCCATCACTGTCCCCCCACGTCACCCATCACTGTCCCCCCACGTCACCCATCACTGTCCCCCCACGTCTCCCATCACTGTCCCCCCACGTCACCCATCACTGTCCCCCCACGTCACCCATCACTGTCCCCACATGTCACATCACTCTCCCTTCACATCACCCATCACTGTCCTTTCACATCACCCATCCCTGTCCCCCACGTCACTCACCACTGTCCCCCCACGTCACCCATCACTGTCCCCACACATCACCCATCACTCTCCCCTCACGTCAGCCATCACTGTCCCCCCACGTCACCCATCACTCTCCCCTCACGTCACCCATCACTCTCCCCTCACGTCACCCATCACCCATCACTGTTTCCCCCATATCACTCAATACTGTCCCATCATGTCACTAATCACTGTCTCGTCATGTCACCTTTCACTGTCCCCACACATCACCAATCACAATCCCGTCATGGCATGTGAAATAACCCATTGAATAGACTAAGACACATGGACCTTGTAGTTGTAGCACCCAAGTAGGTTTTTTTGAACAAATTTAAACGTTATATTGCTTGAAAGGTTTTTACAAGTTTGACGGTGATCCTTTTTACTTATGTCATGGACATGTATTTGCATGTCATACAAACAATAATGTATGGTCAATAAATCCCAATAAAATATATTTTGGGGAAAATGTATGAAGTAGAAACCACGACACATTTTGGTCAATAAATGCAAGCAACAAAGTTGTGATAGGCTCGTCAGTTTCCTGTTGTATGAGCCATACCACATATGAGTAATCATCATAGTAAATCGTATTTAACATATTAAACATTATGTTGGAGCAAGATGACAGTGTAATTGACATATTTACGCTATATTGCAATTTTAAAAGATAAAACCTCATTGTCTTTGGACTTTGACTATTTTCCTCTACAACTCATCAACTAGGATTGTGTCAATTAAGGCTTGACGAGCCTTCTCTTCAAATACTTCCAATTCTTGAATATTTATTGTTTCTACTTTTAAGGAATTCTATGTAGGTACATGTAGGTCTACTGGATGTAACACCCATACAGTCCTACTGTTTGCACTAGATAGGCTATATGTACCATCCACGTAGGCCCACTAGTGGTACATGTACTACAAGCTAGCACCCACAATGGCTGGCTGGCTGGTGGTACTATACAGAACACCTGTATAACGTGCTGGTTGCCTATCAATATTACCATTTGAAGTACTTTCATTTACATGTTTATCTGTATCATTATTTCTAAACACAAATTTATAAGTGTTTAGATTCTAAACACTTTTCCAATCACAACACTTTTCCTAAAAAAAGTGTTTAAGTGTTTGGAAGAAAGTGTTTAGTTTTAAGAGAAAGTGTTTAGTTCCTGAGAATGTGTTTCGGTCTCGAAAGCGTTTCGGAGAAAGCGTTTAGAAACGAAACACTTTTTTTACAGTGTATGCATCACATATTTTCAAAATCTATATCTGAATTAGTTTTCTTCTTGTTTCCAGTTGCCGCTAAGTGGATCCATGAGCGGGGTCAGATGTTTGCCCGTCCATGTGGACCACAACCCGACAGCTAACAACATTATGACATGATACAACCATTTATATTTGATAAATTTTGCCATATTAGCTTTAGAAATTATGTACATAGTATACTATAAGGGAGTGATGATTTTTTAACAACGGGGGGGGGGGGGGTGGTGGGTTTGTAGGGGAGGAGCATAACAATTTCGGAGGGGTTGGAGGGGTTGTAAAAGATTTCAACCCCTGTTGGGACGGAGTCAAAAAGAATTTTACCTGTTTTGAGCCAAAATGCCTGCACGTTACTATGCTTCAAAGGCCATGCAGGCAAGCCATTTTTGACCCGAAGGGGAGGGCTAAAAATGTCGACCCCTTGACTGGGGGGGGGGGGGCATTAAAAAATGATTACTCCCTAAATTTGTCCCCGGTTACAATAATTCACCTATAAGTGTAGGCTATATATATGGATGTATATAGGATATATGGTTACTATTGTAAAGGTCACAGAAAACCACTTTTAAACTTGCATCTTCTTCAAATGCCATTGCTCTGCTACTAATTGTCATTCACCCCTAGCTTGTTTCACAGGTGTGAATATTTATAAGGCACACTCCTTTTACATGTCCTTAATATCACAATGCGATACATACATGAACAACCCAGTTAACATTGCTGAATGGGGCCCATATGTGTTTTCACCTGGGTAAGCTGATTTGCCCACCCTGGGTTTTGGTCCTTTTTGTCCAGGGCTACCAGTGGGAACCAAGATGGGTTAGCCTAGATTCAAAGTGCCCAGCCCTAGCCCAGATTTAGCACACGCTATAAAAATGTACAATAAATGATAATTTCTGGAGAGAAATCAGATGTCAGTATGTTTCGGAATATTTACAATGTATTTAGGCCTAAAAAAGAAAAAAAGTTTTGTTTCAGGTCACGCGACCGACCCTATCTAAAGAGGGCCGACCCTACTTTTTTTTTCCAATTTTGAAGAAATCTTTAAATTTTCAATTTTTTTGGGGGTCAATTTTAGGTTTACAAAATTTTGGAAAAAAAATCTCCCCGTTTTTACACTTTTTTGGGTCAATTTTTTTAGAGGGGAAGTAAAAAAAAATAAAAGTAAAATAAAAAAAAATCCGACCTACCGACCCTAGAGTTTCTTCCCATGTTACCTGAAACAAACCTTTTTTTATATTTGGCCCTATGAAAAAAAACTTTTCGTGGACCCGTGGAAAGTTGTTTTATCACTGTTAGTGTTCCATCTCATGCACAGGTCAATCGTCCAGTCATGTCACTACAAAGCCCTGTATTAACAAGTATACCGATTCACTATTCCAGATGAGCCTAGTTTAATTGATAGTCTAATATGTACGACTAATATAATACGTAATCACCTCACAGTCATGGGCCTCACTAGGATGAGCTAGATTCAGTATATATGTTGTATGGAAGTTGCTATATATGTATAGTTGCTTTCATAGAAATGTTTAGAAGTTTTGACCTTTAGCGCCCCCCCCCCCCAAATGCTTTTATGTAGTAGTAGTACCAGGAAAATATCAATTATCACACCAGTTATCAACCTTCACATAATTACATATATGGCATGGTTTCTGACCTGGATAGATAACACTGAATTCATAAAATGTGCTGAAGAAGCGTCTATTTCAGTTCATCATCGTACAGGGTAGCTCTGTATTTATCTGAACAGTCATGTATAATAGCATTTATGGCTATACTGTATTCGACGTAATAAGCACCTTGGGCCCTTATGAAATTATTTTTATGGCGTTTTAAGTTTAATTGTCTCCAAAATCGGACAATTTGAGCCTTTGTTCTAGTCCGAAAAGGGGAGGGCACTTATTACGTCGAATATGGTAGGTGTAATTTCTTAGTGATAAAATGCAGCAGATTGCTAAATGTATCAATTTGTTTACAATGCTGTACACAAGACTCATTGTTTTATTTAAATTGAACAAATAAATGTATTCCACACAAAACCAGACAAGATAAATTGGGTTAATAACATTTATTGGGGATTTTGTTACATCGAGAAGTGGGACGGGGTTGAGATGAGGTCGTAACGATTCGTCTTATTCATGGTCGGTTTTATTTAAATTAGGGATGTCATTGACATCCAATTTATGTCGATGACAATTATTGACATATAGTTGTCAATAAATCAATGTATTGCAATATAATATTTTGATTATGAGGTACCTCTGGAACACTGTTTATTGCCCTAATAAGCTGGGAAAATAACAAAAAACAAAGGTTAGTGGTAGCATGAACACCAGTTCCTTTAACTTCACTGAAAATATCCACATAATAATCATCAATATGAAACACAAAACTCCGAGCCTTAAATACTGCGAGATAGGAATCTGACCTAAGGCCGGTTGAAAGTATAAGTACCTCAAACTGTAATTTCAGGTACCATATACAAGGGCATACTTTGTTTTCTCCACTGCCAGAGAACAATTTTTCATGAAAAAAATATTGACATAATTATATTGACATATCAAAATTGTCAATATGATATATTGACATATTGACATAATAGCGATATGTCAATATAGCGAATGTCAATGACATCCCTAATTTAAATTCCTTTGATATTACAAAATGGTCATGTAATTCGTATTCTAATCATATGATGGTATTACCTAAAGAGAATGGCCATGCCTCAAGTGAGAACTACCCTATGATCTACTACATAGACAAAGGTTCACAAGTTTTAGTCTGTTGGCTGGGTTATTTCACGAGTTAGATGTCAGGCCGTATTTCACGAGGCCGTAGAATCGATGCACCTAAGTATATTATGAAAGTGATAAATGCCATATCATACAGCCCTTAACAACAGGGCTACTGGATCTACTTAAACCGGGCCCGCGGCCTTCTGTAAAAATCTCAGTATAGATAAAAGAATCATATATATAAATAAGATATGGAGGTGCCTATGAATGACTAATAAAGAAATCAGTTATGTTTTGACCAAGCTAGAGTGCGCGTCTATTCCTTTACATAGAACTTAACAACTTGAATTCTATCCTTTCTGATGATATTCACAGTCTTATGGGTGTAGACCCCTAAATTTGACATGGCGACATGGTCAATTCTTAAAATCGACATGCGACATGAGGGCCTAGTGACATGTAACAGAAGTCTTAAGAAGTTAGGGACTTTTTTTTGAGAGAGAGATCCTCGTTTATTTAAACTGAATAAAGAAAGGGCTTGTTCAGCTCGATGTACATCCTTATTCAGTGTGTCATAATCAAGCAATTTTACCTTGTTTATTGTACAGATTTCTGGTTTTTGTAATCACTTAATACGGACCCCTTTAATGATGCCGGACCTGCCACCTCTGGCGTGGTTACACCTTTAAGGACAGCATGATATTAGCCCAATACTTCATACTCAAGGGGCGGATCCAGTGGGTGGCCTGGGAGGGGGGGGGGGGGACCCGTGCCCCCCTAGACCCCCGGAAAAGGGGCCCTTGGTATGACTCTTAGCTATAGGAAATGTGGTACAGGACCCTGGCTGTGCCCCCCCTAGACCAATTTTTCTTGGCTGTGCCCCCCCTAGACCACCCCTTCTGGATCCGCCCCTGTATTCATCTGTCGTCATGATGCACCAATGCAGCATCAGTGAGTAACTCTTTGGAGCATCATGCAGACATTTTGGGAGTGTATCAAATAAGTGCATCATGCAAAAAAAAGGCATTGCTAGTATAACATTAGTGAATCATACCAACCCTTGTAGTGTATTCCGCATTAGCTAGATGATCACTGTACAGCGCCATTTTGGCTGGTACCAGTGCACTTTCTTCTACTAACTATAGCAGCCAGCTGGTTAGCTGAAGCTGGTTCCTGTCATGTCCAAAATTTGGAGTTTTAGGGGCCATAAACCTTTCACTTGTAGGCCTCTATTGTGGGTCCTTATGTCATGTGTTCAGATTGGGGGAGTGGTTAGGATACTGGCAATTCACTACAAAGGTCCTGATTTCTAATCCATGCCTAGGTTATTTGGTTCACACACAATTTTAAAATGCTTTTTGGGTTAGTCAAAAAATCATGATAGTATACAATTCAGTTGTAAATTTCCTTAAACTAAAATGATTTTGTATACATCTTTAGTTGTTCTATGTGAATACTATCATTATTACTCACCCACTAGGAAAAAAACATACCATGCAACCTTGGCATGGATTCGAAATCAGGACCTTTGTATTGAATTGCCAGTATCCTAACCACTCCCCCAATCTGGACAGCCGACACAACCACAACTCAACTATTACCCATTCGAAAAATACTGACCCCTAAAACTGCCTATTTTGAACATGCAAGGAACTAGCTTCAGTAATAGGTCTCACAAGGCAGAATCACTGCAACTCGCTAGTGCGGAATAGGGAGTGTATAACCCGGGTTGCATAACCCCCATACAGCCCACATGATGCACAATTGATTAACATTGACATACACATGCTGACACAATCGTATGGCACAGGTACAAAGTAGCACTTTTCGTTGTTTGCTATATTCTTTGAATTACATTCAAATAAAAACCATATAAAGATGACAACAGCATTGGATATCTCTTTACTCTCACACCGTCATTGACTGGTTCACCACCAACTCACCAGGGGGCGACACTGCTCCAAGTGGGTGTAGAGCACATCAGGCCTGAGCCTTCATTGCCTTGGGGCTGGTACCCTTGCCCTCTGTCATATAACATGGCCAGGATCATTTGAAGCGGCATAACCATAGTCCGACACATCTGGCGCTACTGCGCCAGACATCAGCTACATAGGGATCCTATAGTGGGAATAAACAGGGTGTTATTCTCATCAATGTACTCATTGTCAGTCCCTCAAATTGTCAATCCTGTTACACAAAAGGAACTCTACATGTCCAGCAAACTTATACTGCTGCAAACATGTCAATGTTAGTGCATGTTACACATTTTGTTTTCAGCAGCAGGGAGAAGTGGTGGGAGGAGTGTCCTAAAGGAGTAGAGTTGACATCAAACAAAGCCAAGATTGCATAATCTATTTATGTATTAGGAATGTCTTGTTGATAGTGAATAGGTAGAAATACATTGAGGGACATGTGGTTGAAAGCATTAGACTGTAGAGTAAATACTTCCATCAAAATAGCTGCTCTGCTAGATTGGTAGAGTGACTTGGTTAGCCCAAAGGCACATGGTTTATACCCCTATTACAGGGGTGGAAGTGTCGAACTACATAACCACTGTCCCATTCACATTTCTAGTGCTGTTCTACTCTATGGTGAAGTGTCCCCCAAGTCTCCCACAAAATCTTACCAACCCAAGTATTATGTCGCTAGACCCCTAAATTCGATATGGCGACATGGGCATTTCTTAAAATCGACATGCGACATGAGGCCTAGTGACATACGACATGAGGCTTATTGACAGGGGACATGGACGTTTCTTAAAATTGACATGGGACATGAGCATCTTTAGCAACATAGACATGCGACATGGTCATTTCTTAAAACGGACATACGACATAGGGACCCCCCCATCAAGGGCCCCAGTATTACTCGCTCCTGTTTGGTGCATTCGGTATCTGCCGAATATCTCACTCTGGTAAGTCACTGAACCAGCCTGACTCTACCTTCAGGTAGGACCCTGCAAGTAGCCTGATGGTACATGTAGACAGGTTCAGTGACTTACTACGGTAAGTAATTTGGCAGATACTCCCCAAGTCTTGTGTTGAGTGGCACTATGGTAACTGCACTTACCAAATACAACACGGCAGATTTGAGTGTTATGTACAAAACTAACAGGGCTGATTTTACACTATATTAACAGGTTTTGAATGCTATATTGTTTCATATGTGTATTGTTGACATATTGCATGATATTAAAGGCAAGTGGGTAAGAACTGTCCAAGTGACGCCCTTGTTACCTGTATTTTTAAAAGCCTATTTTTGACTACAGGATAGAATATACAGACTTGTAGACGACATACAGTGGCGCCTTCTAGTGATTAGAGTTTGAGTTTTGAGTTTTTGAGTTTAGTAGTTTTTTATTGACCACAATTCCACGACGTTCAGTCGCGTCTCTCATATAGAGCCAATTTCATGTAATTATACAACAAATTCATAATTAAGTCATATCAAAACAATATTCAGCGGTATCTCATCGGCATTCACAGAATTAGTCAGCACACACTGCAATCATACAACCAGTATGGAATCTCAAGCCCTACTCCAGCTCAAGATACATTCAACATACATATGTAAACAACATCTATGCAGTAACACTTCCATCATGTATTTTAGCAACAATCTGTTCAAGCACTCTTCAGTTCATGTACAAAAAGTTTCTGGGAAGTCAACTTTTGTACTTTAGCATCAAGTTTGTCCCAAGCAATGGCTCCCCGATACAGGGGACTGTCTCTATAGTGCTGCCCTTTAGGACGTAGCACTTTTATTATCAACTTCGAGTTACTACGGAGAACACGCGCAGGAACCACAGGTGTATCCCTTCTACGGCTCACCTTGTACATCATAGCTAGTAGATTACGGTTACGTCTGACATATAATCTCTCAATAGAACATGCAGCGTGCAGCTCCGTTCTACTTATTGTTCTAGGGTCTCTAATGCCTTTACAACATCGCAGACAGTGATTTTGTAGTGTTTGTATTTCCTGTGATAGTTCCTCTCTACTATAAAATCACAGTACTCGAAGCAGGGTAGTATCATCTGCTTGTACAGCAGGAGGGACACTTCAAAGTCCATATACTTTTTTAGGCATCTTAAGTTAATTAGTTTACATTTACCAGAAGTAACCACATTGTTGCCATGAGCCAAGAAGGACAGGCCACGATCAATAGTCACGCCGAGATAGTTAAACTTTTCTTCTACATTCAGGGTTTTACCCGCCAAGGTTATATCTAGCCTCTCAAAGCACCTGTTATCTTTGTCAGACCTAGACCACATCACATGGGTCTTATCCGAGTTCACAGTTAGCTTATATTTGACGCACCATGCATTCACCCTATCAAGGTCCTCCTGCAGCAGTGCACGTGCTACAGCAGGATCCTTGTTACACACGGCGATTGCCAGGTCGTTAAGCAGGGAGATAAGCAGTGAGATAAGCAATTGACAACACTATTGATATAAATTATAAAGAGTAACGGTCCGAGCACCGAACCTTGCGGTACTCCACAATTTATATCCTTTGGTTCTGAGGTCACACCCCCAACTGTGGTTTGCTGGTTTCGACATGTTAAATAACTATCAAACCATTTCAAAGATACATCATTACAACCCAAACTGCACAATTCATTAAGGAGGAGGAGGTGGTCGACCTTGTCAAAAGTCTTCCTCAGATTGATTAGGGGGAATCATTAAGATTACAGGAAATATGGGTTTTCAAAATTACCAATAAATATGGGCGGTGCCTAGTTACTTGGTAAATTCATCCCTTCTTGCATATTGAAGGGATGAAAGGCTTCAAATCTCTCTTGGAAATCAAGTTTCTTTTCTGCAATCACTTAACATATACATATTTATATGTAGTTCTAGCATATAGACAAATGCCAACGCCCATTGATACATTCTCAGCCGTATTTCATGAGTGGGGACTGGGGCTATATCCCACGAAGCTGCAGCTGGATATGACATTTTATTAAAAGGCGAAATGTGCATCAGATCATTCCAACATGGGTTTTATAATAATGCATCCATTCCTATGGCTCAGTCTCATGAGTTTGTAACAGTTGAAACGTCTTTGACCGGGTGTCGTCTTTGACTGGGTATCTAGAAAAGATTCTTTTTCCATTTTTTAAAAATATTTTATATGTATATGATGTAATGTACTTGGTGGGACTTCTTATCATACAATAACTTACCCAATCTTTTTACTATTATAGTACTTTAACCCTACCCGGTCGAAGACTACACTGGTCAAAGACTACACTGGTCAAAGACGACACCCGGTCAAAGACGTTTCTACTGTTACAAACTCATGAGACTGAGCCCTATTGCCAAATTGAGCCGGGTATTATACAGGTAAAACCAAGCCACCTGCTGTATAGAGTCAGGTATAGATAGGGAGGGTGTCCCACATACATAGATCCCCAACTACTGCCTAGCTCCACAAACATCCAACCTTCTTATCTTTAAAGTTTCTGATTAATCCTGATAAGATGGTCTCTGGTGACGTGCAGAGGTACACACCTTCATTTAGCCCTGTAAGGGCAGCATCATACTTTAATGTGTTATCTCCTTTGTCGGCACGGTGCTTTAATGCCGCCCTGGTGCTGCTTTCATACATCATGACGACCATTCTGGAGTGTAGACTCTTAACCCCATAGGGTCAGCATGATACTTGAATGCAGCACTTGTGAGTTATTTGCCAGGGCTGCATTCATGCATCATGACGATAAAAGGCACACTGCATTAAAGCATTTGGCCGTCACGGAGTTGAGGTGATATTGACTGGATCATTTGAATTTATGATTGGAAATGTATTTTCTTGAAAATATAACAGGAGCCTCACTCTGAGATGGATGCAGACAGCATGTCCAAACAGTTCCCTTTCTTCCCTGAACCTCTCAGGCCAAAAAAAAAAGGTTTGTTTCAGGTCACCCGACCGACCCTATCTAAATAGGGCCGACCCTACGTTTTTTTTATTCAATTTTGAAGAAATTTTTATATTTTTACTCTTTTTTAGGTCAATTTTGGGTTTACAAAAATTTTGAAAAATATCTTCCCATTTTTACACCTTTTTGGGTCACTTTTAGAGGGGAAGTAAAAAAAAAAACAGTAAAAAAAAAAAAATCCGACCTAGCGACCCTAGAGTTTCTTCCCATGTTACCTGAAAAAGACCTTTTTTTAAAATTTGGCCTCAGTATTTGCCCTCTTACGCCGTTTCACACCCTGCTTTAGCCCATTCTGGGGATGATTGAACTAGGTTCCCACGGGGTTTCTCTCCTTGTAGAGTCTATTTCAACTCGATAACCTCAGCTATTTTACATGTTTGATAGAAACTTCACTAAAGAAGAAAATCCTTGGGCTCCTCGCACAAGGAGGTGCGAGATTGCGAGAGTTGGTGCATGATTTGCAGCCCTAAGAGGGCCTATTCTTGTCTACTATTTATCTAGTTTTCCTAATTTACTCAATTTCATTGATATTTGATTTCTTAGTATACATCCGCTGGCAAAAGAACACGTTCAGAGGAAATGATTCACAAACACTGCATTGCCAAAATCGTGTCTAGGCTGTCTGAAAATGTATTGCCATAAGTATCATGCAAGAATTGTCTTCAGCATTGTGTACACTTTTAACGAACAAATGGTGAGGGTGGGAGTTTTTTTCCCTTTTGTTGTACTTTTCCTGGAGTTTTTTTCTTTAATTTTGGTGGTCTGTATACATAGCCATAAGGACTAAAATGCCATTTAAATTTCGTTTCTACCCAATTAATAGCAGAGATATTGATAATCTTATAACTTGTATTGTAAAAACTTTCTTTCAAAAGATGAAAAAATAACCAATGCGGCCCTTTTTAAAGGATGCAGGCACTATCTGCAAAGCTGATGATCGAATTAAAGTTCCCTTAATGATCATGCCATTTATCTAGTTTCCCTGATTTCATTAATTTCATTGATATTTGATTCCTTGGTATGCCCACTGGCAAAAGCAGATCTCATGAGATGGGCTCTAGTTTCGCAACATAGCTTGTGACGCAGAGAGTCAGAAATCTAACTAAATTTTGCTACAAATTCCAGGGTAAAAACCGCTATGCCGCATGCACCCAATGCTCCACAGTTTTTTTAAACATGGATTTATTGGATCTAATCACCCTTAACGGGTGAAAACTTGCTCGGGCGCATTACCCTTCTGCCGCCAGCACCCCTAACTATACATTCTCTTTGACGGTCTTATAATATTAAATACTATTGACTATGACATCCGAATATACAAGTCATTTATGTGATGGAGTATAAAAAAATGTATTACACTATAACGGGTAGTATCTAGTAATAATGATGATGCGATGAATGAGAATGTAATACTATGTCTGATAACGGTTTCTTTTAGTTAACACTCATAACACATTTTGGATAGTCCCGTTCAATGGCTATCTTAAACTTCCAAAGGCTCTCTATCATAGTATACATAGGTTTCAGATTATTCCAACGTGAGATTCCTCTATATAAATCACTTCTCAGCACTATTGGTTTTAACGAGTGTGGTACACTGCGATAAAGGTGCTTAGGTTTTGAACATGTTTAGGTTTAAACATGTTTAAAGTCTAAACATATTACTAGATTTGTGTCTTTGAATCCTTCTGTTTAGGAATTAAACACTTTTATTCTAAACACCTAAACAGCTATATTGAATATGTTTAGATGTTTAGTATTTAAACAGTATAAAGAATTGGTGTTTAGGATGTAAACATGTATAGTGTTTAGATCATAGCATATCAAACACATACCAGATGGCAGCTCTGTGGTTGACTGTAGTTTCCTCAACCAGTCGAATGTTATTGTGGATCTAAAGGTGCTTAAATCTGATTTGATTAACTTGAATTGCATGGGATACAAGAGGATAGTAATACACATTGCAGGATTCAATGGTTGAATGCTATATCACTATGATTACAATGCAATAAAGACACATCTGCTACATAGACACCTTTTTTTAAGAACTCTAAGAATGGATAAAGCATTATCTTCCCTGAAGGTCTGTTGTATTGACTCAAGGTTGTGTCTATATCAAAATAGAGGCCTATGTGACTTAAGTCTCTTCAAGACACTATATATGTATAGAAATAAAATAAATTAGGAATTTATTCAAATATCAGTATCTAAACATAATAATAATCTACATGTCTCTAGACACGCCACTTTTGTCTGTAAACACTTGACAGATAAACACAATAATGTGCTAAACACTTTGTTGTCCTAAACACATTGCTTTAAGCATATAAATGTCTAAGCACTGAGCTAAACATACTATTGGTCTAAAAATGTTTAGGAACATATTGTGTGGACAAACACGGGGCAGGAATCTGTTTAGGATTGTGTTTAGGATTGTGTTTAGGATCTTTTTTGCTGTGTACCTTATACCTAATACCTTGATGGCGTCTGGTTGGGAGGGCTCTGTTATCAATATACGCAGGGTTACTTTTCAAGGAAAAGGCATAATACAGTAGATGTTTATCCCTTCATAGCCTGACTCTTACTAGAACGGCCCTTGACCCATCTATTATAGTCCAGCAGTGCCTGACCCTTGTATGTGAGTGCTAATGGCGACATTGGCTGACGCTCATATTTGCCTGGGTGTGATTAATCTTGTGTCTTGCCTTTGACATTACATTTATCCTATGCTCAACAAACTTTAGCTCTGGGTCCAGCGTAACACCTAGATATTGGAAAGTATCCACCCTATCTAGTATAACATTATTAAGAGTCAGTACAGGGTTTAGTCTGTGTATATTATTATAAAATATCCATTTTTTCTCTCTCATTAACAGTGAGACTATTTTTCTTATAATGAGATGAGCTTCCAACCGTACCGTCATGTATAATTGCCGGGGCACTCTTCAATTTGGCGGGGCTCTTACCCCCAGCGCTTATACAAGACAGGCGCTTATTCAAGATCCTGTTTTAAGTCCCTAAGAAACATTTGGAGCTCCCATACTCACGGAGCGACGATCTCTAGTGCGGGACATACACATTTGAGTTACCGCTGCCGTCAGTGTGGGAGGTTCCTATACCCCCAGCACTTATTCAAGACCGGCGCTCTTTCAAGACCAGGCGCTTTATCACAACGGTACGGTACCCACCTTGCCCCTGTACCTCAGAGGACACACGTACCTACCGATGTTCAAGGTGACTTTGAACAAAGACAAACACTTAAACCATGTTGACTTTTATCAGAGCGTCTCTGACCTACTTTTCATTTCACAGGCACTCATGATTCCTTATCTCAGTGCACAGGTTCAGAGAAATTAATACTACGCCATAGCCTGAAGGAAATATGTGTAGGCCCCTACCCGTAACAAGCACCGCCACTTTAATAATCACCTTCCTACTTTGGGTTTAGGAATTTAAATCTGCGCGGAGTTGTACTTTTCAACAAATTCACGTAACTATTTGAAAAAAGTCACTTTGATCGAATGTAATAAAGCCCACTAGTTAAGCCTCTATCTGAATGAATTTCCTGAAGAATGCCAGGTTTTGGCCCATTTTTAGGACACCCATCCGCTGTCATTGTTTCAAACAGCGTTTGCCACTGAAACCACAGCTGTGACGTTATTCTTGAACG